>CATIWJ010005331.1:0-13412 GCA_949640765.1 Croton laevigatus | reverse complement strand
AATGTTGGTTGAAATTATGAATAATTGTAGGTTTAAATTCTATGTTGAGAAGAACTGAATGATTGAAATTTTCGAAAATTTAAACTCAAATGCCAATTACGGTATGATATGTTGGTCAATCTACTTACCACGGAGGCTTGTAGGATATGAATGTCTCAGATTCGATTCTTGCCAATCATATTATCAGCACCTATTTAGCGCAAAGGGGTTACCCTCGATTGTATAGCACACAATGTTATTCGGTCCGTTAATAGTAGCCTCCTTTATATTAAAAAAGAAAATCTCAAATAACCTAGAAATGACATATAGAATTCGAAAAGATCAATTTGAATTTGGTTAATTGAAATTTTGGGTGTGTGAATTTTTTGTTTCAAACTTTGTTGACATCTTCAAATTTGTATCTCTCATTAGGAGGAATTCGAATCATGCAATGGTTGCTCTCAAAATGTCATTTATTTTAACATTTGTTGCATATTTATTGGTTATTAGCTTCCTTTACACTCTTATTCTAAAAATACATAAATCTTGTTCTTGTATGCTTTAAAAAAAATTGAGAACTTTCCTTATTATTGCTACTTGTTGAATTGCGGATGTTAAGGCCAAAAAAAGTGGCGCAGTGGTTGGCAGTGCACTCCTTTATCAGGGAGACCCAAGTTCAAGCATTACTCCCCCATTCTCTAGGTTAGACTATAGAATAGGCAAAAAAAAAATTGTGGATGTCAAGTTCTGAAGTGCAACGGAAGAAATTGAAGTTTAAGTGGTAAAAGGCTTGAGAGTGTGAATTAGAGGGGGGGAAACCAATTTTTTTTAAGTGTGAAACACGAGAGAAGTGATCATCTTTGAATGAGAGAGTCTCGTTAGAAATTTTTCTTCCATGATGCATGGAGGACAAAACTAGAGTTGTTCTGCCTAGACTAATTCATTAATTGACAAACTAAATACACAAAGTTGAAAAGTTTGTTCATCTAACAATAAATTTCAAAGTACCATAAATTTAAGACCAAGTTGAAATCAAATCATTGTGGCTTTCACATTGTATTTGTTAGGGGTGGGTGTGCAGTAATTATTACACATTTCAAAAATTGTTTAAAAAAAAATCATTGTAAATTTAAGAGTCCCATTCCAAATTTTGTACTGAAAATAATTTTTGTACGAGATTGGTATTGTTACAAATATTGAATCGTTGCGTCCACAAATTTTCATCATTCCCTCCCATCTTAAAAATGTGAATATATATATATATATATATGTAAGCTACATAGTTTCAAATTTAAGAATACTACTATTTTTATTTTAGTTTTCTAAATACATATAAAAATAAAACTTTGAAATAATTTTGAAAATATAAACTAGCCACATTAACCAAAAATAATCTTAAAAATAAATACTGGCTCATTAGCGGACTAACCCTAAACATACTCTTATCGTATAACAAATTCAATTGGAAATGCAAGACATGTGGTGGATGTAAGGGAAGATTGGGTGATTTTACGGGTCAATTCGGCAAAATTAGCTCTTTTTTTTTGTAGCGTTTAGTTGTTTGAGTAACTATTAGCTATATGGATAGCGATTAGTTATTGTTCATAAGCCACTAACAGCTAAACGTTAAGGAAGTTAGCTTTTAATAAAACGTTATTTTAACCTCTAAAACTACCTAAAACATTATGTCAACAAACATTATGAAAATTGATATTTAGCTAAACATCTTCTGTTGCCAAATTTTTAATGAAAGATATTTTCTTTAAAAAATATGTATATATTTATTTATTCATGAATATTATTTATTTACTTTGAATTTGATTCGGAACTTTTTTTTTTCAAAGATATTATTTTCCAAAATTATAAGTAATTAATTTTTAATTTATTTTCTGGTTTATTTCGTGACGTCCTTACCCGAAATGTCACTGTCTTTTCCAGAAAATGATAGTGGACGGGACAACTTAATTTTAGGAGAGGAAGGTGACATGTTTTGAAAATTTAAAAATGGGAATTAAAATTACAATATAATCTCATCCCATCTATCAAAGTTTCGTGCGTATACATTGATGGAACTTTCTCTCTAAATTTGTATTGAATTCAAATCGTTCTGAATGGCGTAGCCATGATGAAAACATTTTCTAGGTCAGATTTGCATCATTGACTTGGTCGTATATCCTCAAACTGGAAATTATACAGAAATTGCCAAGTCTTTCACATGCCGGCCCCTCCATCCCATATTTATATATTTAGCTATGAATTGAATTATTTGGCTTCTCTGCTGCCCAAACAAACAATTAATAATTGCAATTAAAAACGATATTAATTACTTCTTGCATTGATTTCGCCCTTCTAACCAATAATGCACAAACAGATATTATTACTCCTAGCTGGAAGCATGTGTCAACTTGTTCCCAAATTTCAAGAAAAGCCGCTCTCAGATTCAGATTAGTTTACCCATAATCATCTATTAGAACCAAATTTACCGCCTACTAATAGCATAAAAGGCATATCTCAGGTCATGGTTATTTCCTATATTATTTTATGGCGTGGAAGCTACAAAATTTACTGGCGTCCAGAAAATTAGCAGCTTTAAATGGGCAGGTCAATTACCCACTCATATCCAAAAGTCCACTTTATGGGATAACCTAATCATATGTTTTTTCTTCCTCAAATTCCTGTACCTTTTCACTGTATTTTTGAAGATTAGATACTCCAGCCATCAACACACCTGTACATCGCGCAGAGGCCAAATTTTCTTAACAGTCATTCATTCAGACAGTTCTAATCCAATCCCATATGGAATTCCACAATCATTCACATTAAAAATAGGCTCTCTGAGATAGAAACTATATTGATAACTAGTATTTCCCTATGTCCTTACCTTCTAATAATACCGAAAGTTGTTCTAGGAATGCAGTTTTATATATGACGACGACGATTGTGGTATGACAAAGTAGTTGATCCTGCAAGCAGCACCAAACCAGCCATCATACACAAATTGAGCTTACTTCACTTTCACAATCCAAGTAGCAGTACATCAAAATCCCCATTTCTTTCATGTATGTTATGCTCCAAAGTTCACCATTTGCTCCATTCTGGTGAAGGAAGTAGAAGATAAACAAAGGTACAGCAAATGCAAAGTATCAAAAATACTTTGTACGAAGAAAGAGGATAAGCATATTCTCTTCTCCTTTACCAATAGTGCCTACGAAAATATGACAAGTATTTAAGAATTTGCCAAGACTCAGACTCAATAATCAATAATTGGCAAATTTGTGTCAGCTCCACAAATTGCAGACACTGCATACACAGTCAATAAGATGTTTAATTCTGCAAGTAAATGATTAATGCTGGAGCTAAGAAGCCTACTCCAAGACGAATACTCCCTCTCTCCTTGAAGAGCATAGATATTTTTAAAGCAAAATTGCCAACATCTAAACCAATAAAACCATTTTCAGGTAAAACAACTCGAGCCTTTGGAGCACTTGATGAACAATATTACATAGCATGGAAATATCTGAGCCCACAGCCATCACCAAAACCAAACAGACTACAACCGTGCTAGAGCTAAAACACGTACATCAGCAAATTTCTTTTGTCAAGTAAAGCACATCACCAAAAAAATAGCACTTCTAAACCTGATGGCCTTCAGCACCACTGCAACAACTATATTGGATGACTTCAAAAAGTCAGTAACACGAAGCGAGGAGGTGTTCCTATTTGTTCCAACATCAAGAGGAATTTGAAAAATCAAATCAAACGATTAGCTAATTCTTCATGGTAATAAGGCTCCACTATGGCTTGAAAATTAGTTCAAGGTTCAAATGGTTTTTTGCAGCATACCTGCCCTGGGCCCCCATGCACAATGATCAGCATGGAAAGATGAAACAGTTTGACACACGCTTGAGGATCTTCACAGAAGATAAAACAAATGACTTCACCCAAATGACCCTCAAAAATGTAAAGAGCCACCATAATTATGACATTACAAAACTTGCTCAAATGAAACTTTGAAGAAGTGCAGCTAAAATCCAGACTTAGCAAATAAGGAACTGGCAGAAATATTATGGGAAGATCCGAGTTATGTACATGACAGATTAATCATCCAATGATTGCAAGTATTTGATCTTAAATCAAGTTAAGCATCTTGTATCACACTTGCAACAAGGTTGAAACCAAAAACAGAACAGCAACTTTCTATTCCTATATCCAGCGGTGTGAACCAGCGCTAAGTCTGCCTTCCAGTTCCTGCCTTCCAGTTCCACACATCCAATGAAGTGGAAGGCCTTGGATCTAGTTTATTGCAGCTGTAAATTGAAGTATCAAAATCTCTTTCTTTTCACTCTTGACATATCATCAAAACTGTCGTCAAACAACACCTGCCCTCCATGCCTGTAATTTCCATCTTGTTCTTCAATGCTTCTTGGTCTTCTAGGAACATTTCCAGGGCGGTTCTTAATTCGCCTATCAAATTCTCTTTCCCTAAAATTAGCACGTTCATGGAAGTCTGAATCATCTGCAGGGAAATATCTAAAGGACCTAGGGCCATCCTCTGTGTTAACATGGAAATTTTCTCCATCAGCACCATTAAAAGGAGGCCTAAAAGAACGAACAGGTGCCCGTCTATCACCAAACCTTCTTCTCTCTTCACCGTTGCCATCAGCACCAAGATCATGAAACCGACCAGAATGCATGGCCCCGCCAAAAAAGTCATCATTTTCTACCCTTTCTCTAGGATCAACAATGCCAAATCTTCTACTGTTTCTGAGTAAAACACGGTTATTTGGGCTCCTGTTAGAGATGATGGACCTTGGATGAACATGATCCCGACCAGGATCCATTTCCCTCAAGTCATTTGGTCGAGACAAATATGATGGCGAATTGTGCCTCCTACCCATCCTTTCTGCAGGAAAACCAGGGTTATCAGGTGACCTTATCCTATCCATTCGGTAAATGGGAGATCTTCTATGGGGCAATTCGGGAGGCCCACCAAACCCATCAGGAGATCTTCTCCTTGACGATGACCATGGACCAGGAGAACGTGATCTTATTGGAGATTTTGACCGCATTTGGGGAAGACCCCTTCGCTGGACAGAGGAAAAGTTTCTAGTGCCTTGAACAAAACGGGTATCTAATCCCTCGTATGGAGGTTGGGGTCGTGCATAAGCATTCTCTTCACTATCTTCAGCATATCCCCTCATTATCTTCTCTGTGTGCCTTAGACCAACAACTTCAGAACTATCTTCACCGATGCTTCTTGGAACTCTATGAACCATTTGCAGCCCACGTGAGGCAGGTCCATCTCTTCCCGCTGGCGAGCGCCTCCTTGATGGCAGATGACGCATAATTGATGTCTCATCGTCCAATAGCTTTCTTCTCTGAACATTACCAACAAAAGCACCATCTTGTCCCATATTATAATTCATGAATTCAGCATCTGATCCAGGAACAGCAGACGCATATTTATGTCTGGGAATACAATCACGTTCAGAATCTCTATCATTACGTGAGTCAATCCTACTAGCAAGCCTCCCCCTACCATAATTCCATCTAGAGTTCCTGGACGAGTGATCTTGATACCTTTCTCTTGTGAACTTGTGGGTACCCTCATAAGTTTCATCCCTAAAATAAATTATTAAGACATTCAGATAACAGTGAACTTTTATTCTTCAATCAAAATGACAAATAAATAATGATAATAAATAATCACCTCCCTCGAGCATGTAACTTGTCTCCCTCCAGTGGCAAATCAGGCAATCTTTCTCTTCCAGGGCGTGAAGACAAAGGCCTACCTGATATGGATCTTGTCTTGCCAAAAGAAGAAATGTTAGAAGTTATGGACAGGTTTATAATCCTACTCTGATTACCTCCACTGTTGGAATCCTTAGCTGCATCATCACCATTTATAGCTGTTTCCACCTTAGTTAATGCAGAGTCACCTTTCACAATTTCAGCTGTCTTAACATTCTCATCTGTTCCTTGAACAATAGCCTCAGTAACTCCTTGGCCTCGAGTGGTAGATTGATCAGATGACTGTTCTGGCACCAAGCCGTTAGGGGCATCTTTGTCTGCTGATAACTCGGCTTGTTTTCTTTGAATAGTCGTGACTACCATCCTTTTGTCAGCTCCACCAGCCAAGTTCTCAACCGCTGATGGTTCTTCCGTCAAGTTAACTTTATCTTCATTGTCAATAAGTTTCCTATCAAGAGTTATGTCACTACTTTCTTCAACATTATCATTTTTCAGCTCAACAGGTTCTTCTGCATTAGCATCTTTTCCCTCAACATCTGATACAGTAAGATGATTACCAGCTTGTAGTTCTGCAGAATCAGCCTTTTTATTATCAGAATCACAGTGAGAAATGTCTTCTTTATTTTCACATTGATCCTCAGCTGCAGCATCCGATTGCGGTTCACGGACTTCACCATCTTCATAGTCATCCTGTCCTCGACCATCCTCTTCTATGTCCATAGGCACAGAATTTCCATCAGACTCATATTCGGAGCCATAAGAATCTTCTTCTAACATATCAGCTGACAGATTAATTTTTTCCTCATCACTTACTGCACCCTCACCATTTCGTTGTTGATCAGCACCAAGCTCATTCATCACTTCTAGTTTGCATTTGCCAGAATTATCTTCATTATTTTCTTCAGCAACTTTTATATCTGTTCCACCACAACTATTAATCTCATTATCACTATGACTAACAGGAAAAGACCCAATTTCTGGAGCAAGCTTCCCATCACTCCCAGAAGATTCTTTAGGAGCCTCATCGCTACAATGGACTCCTCCAGCAACCGCACTGGGTCCTAAATGGTCAGACACATTTTCATCTGTTGAGAGCCCCACTAAGGTAGCGGGCCTAGCAGTAGTATTGTTATCTTGCAGCAGCTGCTGCTCATCAGCTGGACAAGCAGGTTGTTCTCCAGTTTCCTGAGTTTGCAGCAATAGTTTATTTGTTGAACATGCAAGTTGTGCATTGATATCATGACCATCCTGACTATGTATACTAGTTGAACAAGTTGTTTGACCTTTATCTTGATCTTGTTGCATCTGTCCATCAGGTTTTTGCGATTTCCCATTCAGAGTTTTGGATGTTTCAGGATTAACCTCATGAAATGGTTCAGGTTTCATATATTTAGCATCAACTGATTTGACAGCACCCAAATGTGAGGACGTTGAGGCTTCTTGAGCAGGCTTCTCCGCAATTTCTCGCTTCACTGATATTGCTCTATGGTCTAATGGAACTAATGGGCTGGCTTCAGTCATGCTGGTATCATGTCTGAGGCTTTCATCAAATGGTTCAGATTTTATTGTTCTAGGGTTAACAGAGTTAACTACATTGCTTCCTGACAACAATACTCTAGAGCTAATATTAGGAACTGCAGCATGAAGGTCTTTGTTGACAGATGAACTAGAAGATACCTGACTGTTGACAGAAAGAAAAGATGGACTGAGGCACAGATGAAGAGAATCATCAGAATTAAGTTGTTGACAAGATTGTGGAGATATCCCAGTAAAACTAGCTCTAAACTCTCTCTCTTCAAGAAGTTGCTTTTCCGTGGCAATACTAGTTCTGATCATCCCTGTTGATGCTAAAGGCATGCTCGACACATCAGCTGTCACCTGAGTTGCAGCTTCATCATTCTCAGAAGCTTCCCATGTATCCATAGTAGTATTTAAATCCCAATTAGATCTGTCTGTACATATTTCAGAACCAGTAATATTTGACTGCATATCATCCATATTATGCTGGGTACTTTCACCATTGCTTAAAGACAAATTCAATGAAACAGGTTCTACATTTCCTTGGTCCTTAATGTTCCTGCCATAATTCTGATTCTCCAAGCCAGAAACACAACCTCCCTTCAAGTCCAATGACAATATAGGATTCCCTGAAACTGTAGACTCCTTAAACTTTCCTTCTGCTATTTGCTGGTTAAATCTCTCTTTATCAACATTCATTGCAGAGGCTTTATTAGGAGCTAAATTTAACTCAGTTTCTGCTAATGTAACCTGAATTTTAGTAGATTCAGCTGCCAGAAACTTCTTCACATTCCCAAGTTCCAATGAAGAATCAGAAGGAATTAGTTGGTACTGTTCTTCAGTTTTAACTCTTGAGTTGTTTGTATTGTTCTGCACAATTTTGTCCAGAATTATCTTATTATTCTCAGCCACCAAATTCTTGTTTTGATCACATAGGGGAGCATTTCCAGCAAAACTAGCATTTGAAGTAGCAGACTCCTGCAAGTTACAACCCTGTTCTTTCTGCAGAGAAACCTTCTCCACTGGTGGGGAAGTGTGATCTTCAGGTGAAGGCGAAAGAGGCCGAACAAACCTCCTTTTTTTCATTGGAACGCCATCACGGGGTTTAGGCCCATTCTGTCATAGATTAACAAGTAATTAAGGTAAAAAATGAGAATTTGAGATAATAATCTGAGAAAAAAAAATCTTGAAAAACAATTTTCACAGAGAAACCAATGACAAACCCATAACGCAAATTCTCAATCAACAACAAAAGAAGCAATCATAATAAAAACAATAAAGAAAAATAAATTTAAAAAAATCCACATCAAACAAAAAATCATGTTTCCTAGAATCTCCTCCTTATCATTCTATTGCATGCATAAGTATACATCCCTAATTGACATGTACAACAATTTGGTTGCTCAGTTTACCAACATGTAAGCATGTTATCGCATTTGGCTGATTTTACCATAGTATTAGCAGATTTTTCTGCTGCCACAAGGTTCTCATCATCATCTAGCTTAGCCAAAGAATCAGATTGAGTAAGGCTCGGTTCTTCAATTCTAAATCTTGAATGGTTAATAATAGTTGTTGGCACAAGATTCTCAGAACTTTTCTTAATTTCCTCATGAACAAAATTCTCTTTTGAATCAGATAAGCCAGAAAAACTAGCAACACTAACATTTACAAGTTCAGGGTCCTGAGATGGCCTGCCGTCCTCTTTCTCAGAAGGATTATTTTCCACCAGCGAGGCAGGTTTCTTTTCTCCAGGTGGAGGTGAAGGTGGCCAGATGAACCTCCTTTTCTTCATAGGAACACCTGCAATATTAAGACTAGACTGCCCACCAAATGATTTAACAGTAGTCTGCCAATAAAAGATCAATGAATCAATATGCAGAAAGCAAATAATTTCAATACTTTATAATCCAATTTACAAGGAGCTCGGAAAGGAAATATAGACCTCCTCATTTCCTGATACAGACATGCCTTCAGAACTTGCAAGCCAATATAATCTCTTGATGTTTCACAGAAAAAATGATGAATCCCGAATAAAAGCTCCTCCACCCTATATCTGAAGTGGCTTTTCGATAATGATAACAAGTTTAACTGAACAAGCTGCAGACAAAGAAAACACAACAGATCTATCCTTACCTTAGCTCAAAGTCGAAAAACGCAGTCAAACACACAGAACGAAGGAAAAAAAATTGAAAAAGCTGCAACAAATTACCAGATGGCGCAAACTAAATTCATGGACAACCAAAATAAAAATAACAATTTCAATAATGGACTCCAATTAGATCTAAAGACAAAAACTCAATTGACCAATATGCAAACAACAATCTATTACATGAGAATATAGCAAAAAGATCCAAACAAGCAAAAACGAGTTTATCGATTCAAATCAACAACTAAAAAAAAATACAATTTAGAAAACAAAAGGAGAATTTAAGTCAATCAAAGATTGTCTACCTGCGAAGAAATCTGATTGCGTAAAAAAAATCACAAAAACACCAAAACAAAACTATAATATAACTCAAACCGATCGAAGAAAATCTTTAAAAAGGAAGTTAAAATTTTCAAAAGAAAATCTAAATTCGGTAGGATAACACACAAAAAAAAGAGGAAGAAGGCGACACCTCAGTTGACCAAATTGGAAAATCAAAATTTGCAGAGTGATAAACCAAATCGGAGCAAAATGAGATAATTACCTGATCAAACACAGACCTAATTATAGAGATAGATAGAGTAAACAGAGAAAAGATAGAGTCTGTGCAACTATCCAAGAGAAAGAGAGAGAGGAGGAAGAAGATATGAGAATGTGTAAAATGACAAGGCAGCTTCCTTAAATTTGCTTTAGGGTTAGGAAGGAAAGCATCTATCTATTTATCTCTCCCTCCTTGTTCTTCTCTCTAATAATTGAGTTTTTTATTTTTTTATTTTTAATTGAATTATTGGGGTTTTTATTTTTTATTTTTTTTATTTTTTTGCAAGTTGCATTATTATATTGACTTGTTTGTCAATTTCGTGAAAGTCTTGATCACGTTTCTTATTGGGGGCCACGGCAGGGACCATTAAAATTAAAGTAGTCGACACGTATGCATCATAGTGGAATCTTCAATGCGCGTGGGTCCCGCTTTTGTCTGCGTCATCAATTGTTTTTTCTGATTTGCGGGTCAAAAATGTAATTTCCAGAAAATCTTAGCTAGACCATACAATTTGATGTTTCATTCGCTCTAGAACCTTGGGATATGATCCGATAAGGTTTTGAGTGTTTTTTTTAGCAAATTCAGGTTTTGTTTATTAAAACATCTTTAAAAAAATTTTTTTACAGAGATAAGAGATATACACGTACGCTCACACACTTAAAAAAGAAGGCTTAAAATCTTTTATAAATTTCAAACAGTCTGCCACCATTTGAATTTGGGTCTTTTGAATCATATGCTTAAAGCTCTTTCATCCAGCAACTACTTTCCTCTCTTAAAATTCATTTTCACTTATGTAAAATGTGAATAATTGATGGAGATGAATGTTTATTTTTAGATATTTAATTTTAAAATTTCAATTTTAATGCATGGTTTTTCATTTTATTTTTTTTTCTTTTTCATATTTATTATTTAATTTGAAACTAATTATAATTCGCAAAAATTATAGACATTGTTTAGAATATCGTTTATAAATAGAAGACGACGTAGACAATGTCAAATCCACGTCAATTTTATACCCTAAATAAATATTATCATTAGCCTTTTTTTTCTCTATTTTTTTTTATGTTTGCATGTGAATAGAAACAATTCATAATAACATTAGAGATATTCAGAATTTAAAAAATTTTTTGTGACTTGTAATTTTATAGAAACATTTTCGTATTGTTTTTTAAATATTATTATGATTACTACTGTTTTCTAAATAAAATTATTATGTAGTTTCAAAAAATACTAAAAATATTATGATTACTGTAAAAATCTTAAATAATACTATTTGAAATTTTTACTGCAATTGAAAATAGTGAAATTATTATTTTTTAGATAGAGGAGACTTTTAGGAAAAGTTTTGTAAAGACTTGGTCTACAAAATCCGCCCTAGATTCAGCCAATTTTTCCACCCAAAAAATTATAATATGTCATTTTAAAATGAAATTCAATAAAGATTAATTATTGTACAATTAATTCTTCTATAATAAATTAATTTTTTTCAGTTTGTTTAACCTAACACACATTAAACAAAAAACTAACACGAAAAAATATAAAATATCATAGGTGATTATAAAACGATTGCTGTCAAAACAGGAAAAATGGCATTCATTCCAAAATTCAAAAAAAAAATATATATATATATACTAACATAATAGTTCACACAAATACTTCAAAAAAGTATTCCTTTTTTAATCTCTCAAAATCAGAATGTTTTCATTAAAGGAGGTTACTCACATTATAAGTCATGAATTTAAGATCATGAGTTTGCATTGAAATTATACATAAGTAAAATTATGAGTGTGTTTAATGGTCCTTGGTAGAAAACATTATTCAAAGCTTAAGTTTTAATTAGTCCTAATCTGTGTCAGGAGATGGCTATTTATATGGAATCCGTGGTGGTGAAATTTCAGGAAAGCTCTTGTCAAATGGGAGACAAGGGGCCTCGTAAATTTTGGGGCCCAGTCGGCTTCTGGATGTTAAGGGTCCATCAACCCAACTAGTTGAGAAAATCGAGGTCGTTGGAGCGACCTCTCCCTTATCAAGGCTTGAGCGACCTTCTTCCCAGACGATTTAAAGGCGATCGTGCTCGGAATCAGGTGTCCTACATCCTTGTGTGTCTTGAATCACAAAAGAGGCTTACAGATGTCCCCCTCTAAGTCCAAGTCATTTCATGTATTAGATCAACTAGCCTTATTTGTTGGAAGCCGTTCCTTTGATTTTTCAATCATGGCCTCATTTTGTTCCTTATTTTTTTAGCGCGTTTTTGGGCAGGAACGGTTTTTGCCCTAAATTCTAGAAATTTCTAACGAAGTGACGCTTCGGCGCCCCTAGGTAATTACTCCATTGCCCTTCGCCTATTAGACAAATCGCCAAGGGCACGCTCGTAATAAGAGGCCTTAATTGCTCTCAGATTCTCGCGCTATCTCCTGCTTATAAAAAGGGGAAGGTCATTTTTACTTTTTATTGACTATTACTGCCAAGGTTTTTTCATTGGGTTTCTCATCCTCGGTAGGCTTTATCGATGTCACACCTTCTCTAGCCAGGTGTCTTTTTTTTCTTTTAACTTTTTACGATGTCTTTATTTTCTTTACTTTTTGGATTGAGGGGTCAAGAATTGGTAACCGCTCCTTCTGTGGGAGGTTGCTAATTCCTACCCGTCCTCACTGTTTTTCGAGTGGAGCCCTTATATATTAAAAATAATTAAGGGACCCCTTCGTCCTAAAACTTGAGGTCACTTTGGAGCAACTCGTCTACCATCCCCCTATCTCTCTTAAGTTTGGGGACATTAACATTTTTGGTGTAAAAATTATACAAAATTACCAATTTAGTGTCAAAATCTAAAATATTACAAATTTGGGGTAAATTTGATAAAAATTACGGATTTGGTGTGAAAAATGCTGAGGTGGCTGGTTCTGTGCTCTGTGCGCTACTTGAAGTAAGAAACTGAGGCTGTGCACTAGTCAAAGTGGCGCACATACCTCAGTGTCCAACTTCAAATGGCGCACAGAGGTGGGCAATAATTTGGCTTATTATGCAGCTAATGATTGTTTGGTTTGGGTAAAAGAAACTCATGCAATGCGCTATACAAAGTGGCGCACAGACCTCGGTGTCCAACTTTAAATGGCGCACAGAGGTCAATCATTTGGTTCGGCTAAAAGAAACTCATGCAGTGCGCTATACAAAGTGGCGCACAAACTCAGCCCCAACCCCAAACAAGGCACTGATTATTAGAGTAACAAAATAAAATAAAAAATAAATATGGGGTGTCTTTTAGGGTTTTGATTATAAGTGTTTTTTATGGTTTTGATTATAGTAATTTATTTTATTAAAAGTTCCTTATAATTAGTATAAAATGATTATACTAACATTAAAAAATGATTTTGAAGATTATTCAATGATTACAATCATTATAATAAGTGTAAAAAATAATATTTTTAGAATAATAACTAATTTAAATAATATGATTAAAATTGGGTAAAAAATATAAAA
>CATIWJ010005291.1:0-12091 GCA_949640765.1 Croton laevigatus | reverse complement strand
ACATATATATACAAGTATAAGCTGAGCTATTCTAGATCTGTACACATTGGAATAATTATATGTACATGGGTAATACCCGATGGGAAATTGGGCTGGTATATAAAGCCCATCTTAGTTGCTACACGATTTGACCTAGCCGCAACATTTGTATTCTATGATCTGCCATCTCTTCTTTCTCTTGATTATCAACATTCTTCTTCAGTGAGCACCCTATTGAAAAAGGTAAGGCATATATCTGATATTATTTGCATGAAATTTTTTTTTTAACATAGATTATTTGCATGAAATTAAATAAAAAGGGATTCGTAAGAGCTCCATAATTATGATAGACTCTCTATTAGGTTTAGATGGTAATTTTCATTTTCTGCTAAAAGGAATGAGGTATCATCCATGGACTTCGAGACCGTTCAAGAAGCATGACTAATTAAAAATTTTCGTACTCATAATGATGATTGCTTAAAAAATTTAAAAAATGATCATTATTTTAGAAATCTTATTTAAAAAATAATTTAATTATAATGGACAAAAATTTCCTATAAAAAGTTTAAATATTGGGAATGTACGATAAAATTCAGTAAAAAAATTTCTGATGCCTTTAGTGGTTATACTGGCTCGCATTCGAGTTAGTCAGTATCCATGTTTTAATTTAAAACAAAAAAACCAATGATTAAATCCAAAATTTCCCATAAAACTTATTTAATTATCCCATAAATTTAATTAACTTAATTTTATTGCATAAGTAGACTTTAAAAATTCTCAAGCCTCTTCATTATGGGGGATATAGAAACTGAACCAAAAATGGAAAAATTTTTTGGTTCAATTAACTAATTTCTTATTGTTTTTGGCTTTCGATTTTTTTGGTTCGATTAACTGAAAAATTCAATTTGATATTTGATATTCGGTTTGGGGTTCTAAAATTTTTGGTTAGTTTGGTTAACCGAAGTCTACCTTCTACAATACGCCGTTTTGATGAGTTTAGGTTAAATTAAAAAAAAAAGTATCACTTTTTATTTTCACCTTCCATTCTTTTGTTCTCTCCTCTGTTTCTTGCACACACATCAAAATCAAATCATCTAGCAAATCCTCTCTCTTCCTCTCTTTCTTTCGCACGTAGCAAAGCACCACCCAACAACAACGAACGACGTTGCCGGAGTTGAGCCCAAATCAGTAGATGAACGGTGCTCAGCTTGTCGGTAACTCCAGTGGTTGTGGAAGGTAGTGGCTGCAACAAAGAACAGCAATTTGTGTTCTTCATCCAATTTCCAGAACCTCTTCCAATTAATTTAGGGTTTTTGTTTTTTTTTTTTTATTTGTGTATGTCTGACTTAGGTTTTAATCAATCTCTTTCTCTTATTTTCTTCAACAATTTCAGTTTCTCATGTTTGATTTTGTGGGTCTGAATGAATTAGGGTTTTAATCGACCTCTATACAAATTGTGGAATTGTGATTTCGGTTTCAGTTTGCAATTGCAATTGAAGAAAGAGAATGGTAACTTATTTGCAGAAGCTAGATTTCAATTTATGCTTACGTATTCAATTTTTATTGTTTTCTTTCAATTCCCTTTGGATAAGAATAATGAATAATGAATTATTCATGTGTATTTCATTTGATTTTTCTTCCAAGAATAATGAATTATTGATTCTGAATTTAGTTATTTCATTTGATTTTGAATTTGGGCGTTTGACACAAATTACAATAATTGTATTCCTTCTTTTCTCTAGGATTTGTTTTGAAGTTTTGATTGTTGATATGTCTGGTTACAAATGGGTTATCTTTGAGGTAACCGGAATTTTTGTGTTTTGGTTACGGTTAATCGATTTATTTTCGGTTTGGTAATCAGTTTCCACATTTTAAGTTTTGGTTCGATTTCGGTTTTGGTTAACCGAATTCTCATCACTCCTCCATTATTTGAAAAGAAATTGACAGAATAATTTAATTTAATAAAAGAAATTCAAAATAAAACCATCAGATTTTTTTGGTACATACATTTATTAATTTGTAAATTTAGAGATATTTAGTGGAAACCTTCTAAAAAAGTTGATACTATACAATCCAAAATTAAATTTTGTATAATCCAAAATTAAAATGATAACTCAACGGTTTTACTTATTTTTTTATTTATTTTATGTGATATTTTTTAAATAGAGTCAAATCTATAAACTGCGATTCTCTAGAATTGATTTTAAAATTAAATGTAAATAATTTATAGTTTTATTTAAAAAAAAAAGATAAAAAAAATAAAAAAAGGTCTCACCCTTGGTTTAATTTAACCCTTTCTTTGTCCATATATATATATATATATATATATATATATTTTTTTTTTTTTTAACATAGTTATCTTTGTCCATATTCTATTGGCCATTAGTGGTTGTATTAATACCTGTTCATCGTCATTAAGAATAGGATAGGACGCTTTAGAAATTTAATTCTCCTTTTTTTTTCCCTGTTCTTGAGTTAGCTTAGCTGAGCCTAGTACTGTAATTCAAAATGGAGCCAAAAATTCTTTTGGAAACGATTTCATTCTGCTTTTCTGCAACAATTTCCTTTTTCCAATTCATTTCATATTGGATTTTAAATTATCAAAAAATCTTCCCTACACTTGCAGAGAAAATTCTCTCATTATATTTCCTATCATATGGAATTTCAGAATGCACGATCGATATAGACGATCAAACAACAATTAATTTTTGGGTAACAAACCGCCGGAAATTCAACAGACCGAATTTAGTTCTAATTCACGGCTACGGCGGCGATTCACGGTGGCAATTTCTTGGCCAGGTTCGTCTTCTATCTGAAGCCTTTAATTTATACATGCCGGATTTATTATTCTTCGGCAAATCATTCACGAACCGTTCCGGGCGGTCAGATGCGTTTCAGGCAGAATGTGTAAGAGAAGGATTGAAAAAATTAGGTTTGGAAAAGTATAGTTTGGCAGGGTCAAGCTACGGCGGGTTTGTGGCGTACCGGATGGCGGAGAAATATGCGGCGGAGGTGGAGAAGGTGGTGGTTATGAGTAGTGGGATTTGTTTTGAGGAGGAGGAAAGAAAGGAGCATTTTAGGAAGATTGGTAATATATATGATCTTCTTTTGCCTAATAAACCAGAAGATCTAAGGGCTATTGTTAAGTTGTCTATGTACAAGATTGATCATCTCAAATGGGTGCCTGATTTTGTTCTTTGGAGCTTCATCAATGTGAGTTTTTCTAATTTATTTTAATGTCTTTATGAAATTAAATTAATTTTATATTAAAAATTGGATAAGATAAACTAACACATAATTTGTAATTTTAACGAATAACTTTCTGCCTTCCTTGATTCAAAATAGGAATAGATCGTAAAAAACATTTTTTTTTTCCCTTTATAATTCCAATTTTATCGGAGAAGAGAATCACAGTTTTGCTTGCTAAAAAATGCTAAACATAGAAATGAAAATTTCAAAGCTTTCAATAAAAAATGCAACTCATTACTCATCCTAATTACACTAATTATAAAAAATAAAAACACGCACTAAAAATTCTTGGCTAGACTTAGTCTATAAGATCATTTGTGAACCAATTCACTACGGCGATAACAAATAAGTCCACACGCACACCCACTTGCACGAAGAGTTCCGGGAATTTGGAAAAAAAGACATTCATGTTTTATTCTTCTGCAACTATTTTAGCAAATTCGTAAAAGACAATCTTGCTCCTTCCCTATGCTCAATAATGCAGTTTCCACATAAATCTCATCCATTCAATTCTCTATCTCTATATATATGCACTAATCATCTACTAATTATTATTTCTCAGATCTAATTAGTAATTAGTTTCTCCCTAATCATGATGACCACCTCTAAGCTTCTATATTCCTTCATCTTCTACCTTTCAACAACACTAACCATTTTCCGTTACTCCATAGCTTGTTTCTTCAAACTAACTCGAGCTTCCATCTTTTTCAATCTCCTCGATACAATTTTTTCAATTTACTACAGATTCTGTGGCCTCACTCCACTTTCTATCGATTTAGACGATGAAACCACCGTGCATTTCTGGAATTCAAATTATAGAAGGTTTAATAAGCCGAATCTAGTCATGATTCATGGTTACGGCGGCGATGCACGGTGGCAATTTCTCTATCAAGTATATTCTCTTTCTCGGAATTTCAATCTTTACATGCCGGATTTGTTATTTTTCGGTAACTCTTACTCGAAACGGCCGGATAGAAGTGAAACGTTTCAAGCTATGAGTTTGTTACGAGGGTTGAAAAGATTGGGTGTGGAAAGGTTTTCGGTGTATTCGATTAGTTATGGTGGGTACGTGGCGTATCGAATGGCTGAGATTTGTGATGAAGAGATGGAGAAGCTTGTGATTGTTAGTAGTGGAATAGGTTGGAACGATGATGATCATAAGAGAGAACAGATTAAAAAAATTGGAAGAGATCCTAAGGAATTGCTTGTTCCTTCAAATCCACAAGATTTAAGGATTTTAGTGAAGCTTGCAATGCATAAAGGCAAGCCTTTGAGATGGCTTCCTGATTCTCTTCTTCAAGAGTTCATCAATGTGAGTTTAATTTCCAATTTACTCAAATTAGATAGATTGTAAGAAATATTTGGAAAGCTGACTTATGATAAAATGACTTTATAATACACGGAAATTTCTGATCACCCAATTTTTCCTATTTTAGGAACGAGAACTTGTATTTTCGAAACTTATAAATACAAAGAAAACTTGAAACATCTTTATTTCACATTTCCGGTATCATGTCCAATATCGGTGTGCGGCAACATAGAAATGATTAGATACACTTTTTGACTGAATATTTTTGTTTAACAGCAAATTAAGATATTGTTATTGTACAGTTAATATATTTTTATTGACAATACATTTAACAATTAATACAATGCTAAGTTTGATATACTCCTATAATTAGGCGCGATTACGTTGCATTACAGTAACTCAAGTCTAAAGCCAAATTGAAATATACAACACATCAAGTTTTAACTTTTGTTGCTTTACAGGTTTTGGGTAATAATCACAGGAAGGAAAAGTTGGAGCTGCTGGAACACTTATTTGATAGAAATGATACAAATCTTCCGATTCTGAAGCAGGTAAGAATGCTTGTTCAAAAGTTTAAAGCTCATTTCACTTCAGTAATTTGGTTTAAAGTGCTGCAAAATTGTTTTATAAACTCTGTATGATGGTACCTTATCATTGATGTATTAATGCATGTTGTTAATTTTGTTTTTTATTCGATAATGGGCATTAATTAACAATTAAATTTTGTTAGTTATTTGTAATTTTGTAAATTGCTTCATTTGGGTGAAGGAAACACTTCTTATATGGGGCGATCAAGATAAAGTTTTTCCAGTAAGTTTGGCGTATCAATTGCAAAGGTCTGTAGTATCATCTCCATTAATTTTTTTATTAATTACTAATTAGAACCGTATAATTTAATTTCAGAGTTAATTGAATGGAAGTTTTTGTTAAACAAACATACAGGCACCTGGGACCAAAATCAAAAGTGGAAATAATCAAGGATACAGGACATGCTGTTAATATGGAATCTCCTGATGCTGCGAATGGTCTGATTACATCTTTCATTTTAGGTCGTTGTTAGTACAATAATCATGAATTAGTGTAGGATTTCATTTAGTTAATAGAGTAATTAGCAAGCAAATAATTACAGTTAGTGACGTTAGGAACTTTAACTGGCCAATCAAAATGAGTTTTGATTTGGTATTTAGTCATTTTAAGTGACGATGTTGTGAATTTTACACTTTTCTCTTTCTGTAATAAGAGATGATTAAGAATCCAAACTCTTTAAGTGGAGTCTAAAGAGTAAAAAAGGAAAGTAGAAAACAAAAGTTCAGGAAGCAGCATTTTGTGTAGCTTAAGATTTCCAATTAAAGATTGAGTTATAAGGTGACCACTGATTCAAGCTGTACAACATCTATTTAGATTCAGCTCTTTGTCGCTCATATACGCTCATATACACGTGAAAAAAAAATCTCCACTTTAACATGTTTAGAAAATCAAAACAAAAGTAGATTTGAATTTTAAATTATTTAGTTCAATACATTAAATTCATTTATAATCCTTTCAAAAAAAAAAATCATTTATAACTAAATTTTCTTGAAAATTATTTATAAATGAATTTTAAAATACTAATTCATTTATTACAAAATGAAATGAAGACGTGTTACAATACAAAACATCAAACAAGTTTTCAATTATGGAAAAATAAAATACATATATCACTACTATTTTGCATTACAGTTTACTAAATAGTAAATGCAACATTACAAGTGGCGAAAAGAAAAAAAATTAGGCAAAATATTTTCTTCTTGCAGCATTTTAAGTATATATTATATTGTTTTTTGCCATAAAAAACTATATATATTTTTTTTCTTTTTATTATTTATTCACGAAAAAAAGTCACTTATTCTAAAAATAAAATTAAAAGTTATTACTACTTTTCTCTAATAAAAAATAAAAAAAACTCAGGGGAATAACATTTTTTCCCGCTTAAAGTATCAATTTTTTAGATTTTAAGCCTCTCATTTAATTCGTAGTAACTTTTCGCACCTAAACTAATTTAAATGTATCCAGTCACACCTTCCATCCAGTAGAAAATGAAAGGTGGACGATACACAAACGGTGGGCGTGTTGTCACTTGAAAGCCATTTTATCCATCACAAAACTGTATTACTTTCGTTTAATAGCCCTAGAAAAACAAAATTTCTAATCCATTTTGTGTTGTATATTGCGACAAAGAGAGGAAGAGGAGGGAACTTTTGTTGGATTGCAGAAAATCCTTGGCAGGTGGGGTTGCTTGAAGCACCATTAAAGGAGCTGTTATTCCTCGGATCCAAAACTCTGGACTTGTATGTGCAATCAGAGGTAAGTTTTATATTGTGAAATTAATTAAAAATTGTTGCAAAACCACTTTCTATTATTTGAATTCACATGGTTTTGTAATTTATTATTTCGTATGATTAGTTTAAGATTATTTAATATAAGTTTAGGGTTTTGCGTGGGTACGGACAAGAAACTCCAAACAATTTATGGTTTTAGGGTACACTGTAATTGAAATAAGGGTTTTAAATGGTAATTAGGGTTTAGGATTTATTTTAGTTATGTTATTAAAATTATTAGGTGGAAATTGCCTTTTTCACAACTTCAAACAGTGTTGCTTAATATCACCAACCAATTTCACAAATGGGAACAATTGATAACCAATTTGTATTGTTTTACATATGGCATTGAGTAGTGTTTGATGTATGTGGATTAATTGATTATGTTCTATACTATTTTGTTTTTTTGTTTGTGATTAGAATTATTAAGAAGATATTTATATAGTATATCAATGTTTAGGAATCCTTCTGAAAAATTTTTAGTGCTTTGAACACTAGGCAAGTTGATAGGATTTTCATTTTTACCTAAAACATTACTATATGCTCTGTATACTCAATTGCAACAAATTTGTATTATTTGTTTTAATTTATAAATATAAATTCATTTTTTTTTTTTTTTTGTAATTAGTGGTCTATGAAAAATTTTTGTTCATTATTTTTAACTTTTTCACAGGGTGTGAAGATTTTCACAGAGTTGTCCATTATTTTTATTTTTTTCACATGGTGTGAAATTTTCATAGAGATTGTCGAAATTTATGTCCATTATTTTCACTTTTTCCACAGGATGTGTAGATTTTCACAGGATTGTCAAAATTTTTGTCCATTATTTTAACTTTTCCACAGTGTGTGATGATTTTTACTGGAGTTGTCAAAATTTATATCCATATGTGAGTTTGAAAAACACTTGCCTTTGTAAGAGAAGTTGAGAATGTTTATTTTCCAAAAAAATTAGGGGTTAAAAGGTAGTATTATTTAAACGAGAGGCTAAAGGTTAAAAACATTCATTCTTTAAGAGTGAAAAAATGTAATTGGCCAAAAAGCCACAGCTACCTTACTTGTCTAATATTAGGCTTAAGCTACAATTTGGGCTTGCCTTTAACCGAGGTAGATAGCTAGCCCATATTGAGCCAAAACAAAACCTGAAAAAGGGATAGAAAACGACGGCGTATTATTATTCGGGTCTTGAAATACCAAAACCGCCATCACTCTTCCCTAAATTCTCTCCGCCACCGCAAGAACGGGGCCGTTGTTTTGTTTCGCCGACAAACCACCAGATGTTAAAAACAATTTAAATTCGAAAAATTAAATTCCATAAAAATAAAATGTCTTCTAACGAACTAGCTCTATCCTCGTTAGTCTACCAAGTCGCCACCTCCTACGACGGAGCAATTGTGGGCATCGCGCTCGCTTACACCGCCGTTCGTTCTTTAATAAAGTTCACGTTCAATTCGAAAGCCCTTCGCAAAATCCGCAGCGCCCCTACCGTCCAAGTCTCTGATCTTCGCTCAATTCTTGATCTTTCCTCGACGTCCGATGAAAACGAAAGCAGGAATTTCGACCATGATGGAAGTCAGAAGCTTGTAATTGTTCACGGGCAGGTGGAAGCTAAATCCACCGTTGATGGGTCCTGGAAGAGCTACTGGCCTAAGGTTTTGGTCGCTCATGAATCCGGTGATAAGGCTGTCATTATACAGAGAACTCAAAGAGTACGTATTTAATTATCATCGTAAAAGTTACTAATTTGCAATTTTTTTTTTCTATATTTCACGAGGTGTCAGAATTACACTGTTAAAGTAGTAACTTGCAGTTGATCCTTCGAGCTAGGGTTGCTAATTTGCAGTTAAAATTGTATTTAAAATATTGAATTTCTTCAATATTAGCATGCATTTTAAGATTATGCTAATTTGTTTTATTGGAAGCTTGAGAGGGTAGAAAATGTTTTTTGAAGTTATTCTTTTGATTCCCTTATTAATTCTTATGTACTAAGTTGGTCTAATTTGAGTTTTATTTTGTTGAAGTGCATATATAATCAATGGAAGGGCTTGTTTGGATGGACTTCTGATCTTGGAGCTTTCTTTGGTAGATCTTTTCCATTTGATCTTCGTGCTATCTTTGGTAGACCTTGGAAAGAACAAGAATCAAAGTCCTTAAGAACGGTGAGTTAATTTCCCTTTTTTGTTAGTTTAGTAGTGAATATTTTTACTCTGTAATATGTATTTTATTGAGTTTTACCATCAATTTAGTAGGAACTTGACGTGCTGAATCACTTGAATGTTTACTGTGATTGGTTGGAAAATTTCATCGTTGGAGATTGCAATTTGTCATCAATATATTTGGTTTGTTTCATTTCTGTACTCTAGACTTATTCCTCGTGATCATCACGTAGGATATGAGGCTTGTCTGCGCTCCGTATAGTCGGCGGGCTTAATACGTTTTGAACATACAAGCATATTTGTGTTCTTGAATGTGATTTTATCTTTCCGTAGAATAGGCAATTGTCTGTAAAGAAGAGGTGAGGTAAATTTGAAATGGACTATTTTGCCTGATGCCTTTTTCCTTTGTTGGAAAGGGATAATTGATCCTGCTATCTCTCTGTTCTTTTTCCATCGTTTTCTCTGAAGTGACAACAGTAAACTTTGTGGATTGTTGATTTAGTTACTTGTCGAAGAAAGGCATCGTGGCATTCATTTCAGCCGCTACTCCTTTTAGATGTTTTTCCAATTAAAGTTTTCTGTGTTCTCATTTGATCTTTTTGTTAGCTAAGTTTTATTTGGAGATTTTTTGACCTATTTGTTTTGTTCTGTAAAGCTGATGCTTTTCAGTGACAGAGGTGATAACATGGATTTAACTCATGTCTTTATACCATGTTTGACAGGTCCCTTTTGTTCTTGTTGAAGGTGGCCGACAGCAACATTCAGGTTATGTTTTAGTGAATATGGAGGGTTCCAGTCATCCTTTACCTCTCACAACAGTGTATCATCAGTTGAAACCCATTGGATCTTCCCCATTTACAATTTTTCAGGCACTTCTTCTTCATGAGTATCCTGTAAGTTCCAGAGCGTTTAGCCTAAATTTGCATCATTAGTTTCCCTTGAATGTTTTGAGTATATGAGGAACGTGTTATTCTGCAATTAATGGTATACAAGTTTTGAGATTGTTATTTTACTTTGTTGTGAAGGTTGGTCTGCTTGATGAGGAGAAAATCCTCCCAGTAGGGAAGGAGATCAATGTTGTAGGCATGTACAGATCTGAAAATGGAATTCCGGAAATAAAATCTTGCAAGGATCTCCCATATTTTCTGTAAGAAGACTTTTTCTTGAGCATTCTGTAATATCGTAATCTGACTTGCAAAATTTTGATTATGATGTTCCTTGCTACATCTAGGATTTGCATTAAAATTGCTTGCATTTTTCATACTCTTGATGACATTTTTGCATTATCAAGGAGGTGATGTCTACCACTGGAAGAATACTTTTGCACATATAAAATTGGAAAAATATATCCACAATGAATCATTTGTAACTGGGTTTGATGCAGCTCAGATATGACTAAAGATCAGATGGTGGTAGATCTTGCTTTCAAAACAAAAGTTCTCTTATGGAGTGGTATTGTTATTGGTTCACTTTCGATCGGTATTCTTGGCTATGCTGTTTCGAGGTACTCCCCTTCTAATGCATTTCTTGAATTGTGAACTGGATACGCCTGATTTCTAGTTTAGGGGGGTGTTGTTATAGTTTCAGCTTTTCTGCTTTTAGATTTTTAAAAATCAATTTTAAAAAGTAATATTTTGCTGCTTTTATTAAAACAACTTATAAGCAGATTAAAAGCCCAGAAAAACAGGTAAATGGATGATTTTTAAGTTTAAGTTAAAAAGTGCTTAAAAGCTGCTTTTAGCAATGTCAAACATCCTCTTGGACAAGTTTGGCAATAAAAGTTTGTTCAACTAGATAAAATCTATATGAATTAATTGTGAGTGGATGAATCATCTGTTATTTCTCATATTCTCTAACTGGCAAGTTCTCTTCAGGAACTGGAATAAATGGAAGGAGTGGAAACGACAGAGACTGTCTCGCCAACAACAAACCAATGTTTCTAGTGAAGGGAATGTCTCCGAGATTGATGCAAATGAGGAAATAGATGGTGTACCAGATGGAGAATTATGCGTTATCTGTGTGCTTAGAAGAAGACGGTTCGCGTTCATTCCATGTGGGCATCGAGCTTGTTGCCAGCGCTGTACTCTATCGGTTGAACGTGGTTTGTCACCGAAATGCCCTCTCTGTCGCCAGGAAATCCAGAGTTCAATTAGGATATATGATTGACGATGCTGCTACTTCTTCTAAGAAGATAGATATACTCTTGAAGAGGTATAAATCGTATAATTGTACACACTTTTGTAATTCTACAGATTTTTAATTGATAGAAGTTGATTCCCAGAATTTCCATATGCTTTTTTTTTTTTTTAATTGGTACTATCTAATCTGAAAATTCCAAATTTTGGCGAAGTTAACTAAATCTTTTTGTCTTCATTTTCTTAGAAACTTTTGATTTTCCTCTAAACCAAACAAAATTGTTATTCTGCTACATAAAAAATTAAAATGGGTGTAAATGGAATGTTGTGAAATTTTTTTGAACAAATAGATCAATCAAGCAAAATCAACCATTAACCGAAATTACAGAACTGCAAAAACCAGTTTCAAGACAACCTGAATTTACAGAATAAAGAATGGAACAGAGGAGCTCTTCTTTTTTAGCATTCATTTCCTTCTACATCCAATTTCCATAAGGAGCAGAAAGAAACAGGTTGCCCTTTCCACCATAAACCTACACACCCATCTTCTTCTTCAACTCTCATTTCCCAGTTACTGTCGTACTTCCTCAACAAAGCTCGACCTCCATCAATGGCATCTTCTCCGAAGATCTCGCCTACGAACCCTACACTTCTCATCCTTTCGCACCATTTCTCTTTTCCTTCATTCATCTCTCTGCGATTTGTTAATGCTTTTGCTGCTTCTCCTTCCATTACTCTTCGCTCGTTGCTCTCTCGACCTTTAAATGCTGTGCTTGTAGAGTCCAGAAACTTCCATAAGTAATCAACTCTTCTTGAAAACCCAGTTGCGAAATCCTTGCAACTATGACAACTACAATCTGTGTTGTTTTCACTGAGTATAACTCCTTTTGGCTCCAAATCTTTTAAGAA
>CATIWJ010005192.1:0-11408 GCA_949640765.1 Croton laevigatus | reverse complement strand
TAAGGTGGTAAAAGGTTTCCTAGTGTGGATACAGTGAATCAAATAATTTATTTATTTGAGTATCAAAAATTATTTGGTACAGTGGTAAATTTAATTAAACTGTGTTTTAATTAAATAATTATGGGTACCATTAAAATTCGAGTAAATTTTAAAAGGTACAATTCTAATTTGTTAGAATTATAAATTAATTTATTTAATTCAAGATAAAATTATTTATAAATTTTCCTCTGTGTTAGGAAAGAAATTAAATAATTTTAATTTATTTCTACAAGAAATAAGTTAATGAAATGCTTTCTAGTTCTGGGTTGATGCAGAACATGTGGGGGGAAGCTAATTTGTTAGCTAACTACCTTTTAAATAAGGTAACCCTTAAGAAACAAGACAACACTCCTTTTGAATTATGGAAAAGTGGGAGACCTTCCTATAATTACTTGAAAGTGTGGGGGGTGTCTTGCAAATGTAATGGCCCCATTACCAAAGAGAATAAAAATTGGTCCAAAGACATTGGATTGTATCTTTATTAGATTTGCATAACAAAGTAATGCATATCGTTTTCTTGTGCATGAATCTTAAAATCCAGAGATTCACATGAACACTATTTTGGAATAGTAGGATTCATCATTCTTTGAGAATGTGTTTCCATGTAAACTAAGAGACACTGGATTAAGATCCAAACGGTCTCATAAGACTATTGAAGGGAAAAATAGTCATGATATTCAAGAATTGGATGTTGAAAATTTTGAAAATCTTCAACAAATGGTTGAAGAAAATCCTCAATTGAAGGATGATACTAAGTTAAAGGTAAAGCCTAAAGAAGTAAAAGGACAAGGGTAGAAAAATTTTTTGGCCCAGATTTTCTAACCTACATGTTAGAGGCAGAACCTCGAACCTACAGTGAAACTGTAAGTTCAACTGAAAGTCCTTTATGGAAAGAAGCCATAAGGAGTGAAATGGATTCCATACTACAAACCATACGAGGGAATTAGTGGATCTTCCTCTTGGAATCAAACCACTAAGTTCTAAATGAATTTTCAAAAGGAGAATGAAAGCAGATGGAACAATTGAGAAGTATAAGGCTAGACTGGTTATAAAAGGATATAAACAGAAGGAAGGCTTTGGTTACTTTGATACTTATTCTCTTGTGTCGAGAATAACTTCCATAAGGATGATACTTGCAATTACCGCTTTGCAGAATCTTGAAGTACATCAAATGGATGTGTAAATTGCTTTTTTAAATGGAGATCTTGAAGAAGAAATCCACATGGAACAACCAGTAGGTTGTGTAACTCCTGATCAAGAAAGGAAAGTTTGGAAATTGGTGAAGTTTTTATATGGTTTAAAGTAAGCACCAAAGCAATGGCATTAAATGTTTGATGAGGTTATGATAACTAATGGTTATCATATCAATAAGTGTGATAAATGTGTTTATATCAAAACTACTGATGTAGGATAAGTTATCTTATATTCATATGTTGATGATATACTTATTGTGAGAAACAATGAGAAAATGGTAAAGAGTACCAATGACATGTTAATTTCTAAATTTAACATGAAAGATATGGGACCAACGGATGTGATTTTGGGCATTCGAGTTAAACGTTCACCTAACGGTCTCATTTTATTTAAGTCACACTATGTGGATAAAATACTTTATAAGTTTAACAAGGGTGATTCTAGTATAACTAGAACTTTGTTAAACATTAGTCAATATTTATCCAAGAACAAAGGTGAATGCATAAACCAAGTGGAATATGCAAGGGAAATAGGCAGTCTAATGTACTTTCGAGTTATACAAAACCTGATATTGCTTTCACTGTGAGTAGTTTAAGCAAGTATACCAGTAATCCTAGGGAGATTCACTGGAAAGCAATTGTGAAAATACTGAGGTATTTGAGATATACACGTAATTATGGACTGCACTATTCGAGAGATCCTGCAATAGTGGAAGGATACTCTGAAGCGAGCTAGATTGCTGACATTAAGAACTCCAAAGGAACAAATGGATACGTGTTCACTTTAGAAGGATGAGCTATGTCGTAGAAATCCTCAAGACAAACGATCATAATCAGATCCACCATGGATGCTGAGTTTGTAGCTTTAGATAAAGCTGGAGAAGAAGCAAAGTGGCTTCGAAATTTCTTGGAGGATATTCCTGAATGGTCAAAACATGTGCCTGCTATTTGTATTCACTGCGACAATCAAGCAGCGATTAATAAGGCATAAAAATGTTATGTACAACGGCAAGTCTAGACACATGCGTTGTTAACATAACACTATGAGGCAACTGATCTCAACGAGAGTTATCTCTATTGATATTGTAGGGTCAAAGGATAACACTGCAGATCTGCTAACCAAATGTTTGAATTGAGATCAAGTTGTTAAAACATCGAAAGGAATGAGACTAAAGCCCATGAATATTTAAGGTGCTATATGAAGGAAAATCCAACCATGTTGACTGGAGATCCCAAGATCTTGGTTCAATGGGACAACCTAATTGCATAGACCTTGTTGATCACTGTGGGGGTTCATCCCTCTGTCCATTTCTATGATGTAAACAGTGATAAAACGTGGAAAAGGGTAAGCTATGCTTTTAATGACTCTTTGTGCTTTAAGGATTGAGCAAAAGAGGTCACCTATGTTAGAGTGAAGTGGGGTCGCTTCAAAGAAGGCTAGTGGGGCCCAGCTCTTCTAAACTCTCGCAGAACCAGGCGATGTCCATGACCATAATGGACATAACCATGAGAACCAAAACCGCGGTATGTTGGTATTTGTGTGCGGTATGTCATCGTTTACACCAACGGCAAAATAGTTCAAGAACATCGCGTCTACTAGTCAGCTAGTAAAGTAAACATACTTGCACAAGGGAAGGTTCAAAGGTTAAAGCCTACCTATCCTATGCAAATTTCGACTGTAGAGTCTTATCACCACTTCGAATTTTGAAAATTTCATTTCGTTTTCAATTTTCATTCATGTGGGGGATTGTTGGAAATTTTGGTGTGTTTAGTCAATTTTGAGCATAATAATTTATGGGAAAAATTGTGTTTTGAATAACTTGAAATATGTCAATGTATTCTATGCAATAAGAGCGTTCCAACAGTATATTATATGCTCAAAACGGATTTAAGGTGAATGAGAAATTGAAGCTCAAAGTTAGCTTGAGATAAATGTTTAAATGGGTTGAAATGAACCAAATCCCACATTGCTTAGGAATGGGGATGTTGGTGTGGTTTATAATGAATGATCATTTTGATGGAATGTAACATTATAAACATAAGTTATACACTCTTGCGCACGGAGGCGCGTGGGGGGGTGCAAATCCCGGTTCGGTCCAGTAAGTTCCATGGCGTGCCCGCACATTGTACGCGTCGCGAATGCCGAACAGAATGGGCTTACTACCGGCCCAGCCCATTTTCACTGTCCACAAGTTTTGCAGTGTTTTAATTCAATACGAATTAAAACTTTATCACCTTATCTCTTATCCGTTCAGTTGTTGTAATATGATTCAAAGACTGAATCTGAATCCGACTTAAACATATCTAGACCTCCATCTTATCTCTCCATAGACTGCCTATATAAAGAGGTGCTGGCTTCTATTTTCGCGAGATAGAAAACAGTTCCACGTTTTTCCTCTTACATAATTACGAATTTTCTCTTCAAAAAATCCGAATTTCCTTCCTTGATTTTCGTTTGGGCAGTCTCTACATCTAGGTTCCGGTGATAAGCTCTGCTCGCGGTTGTGTTCGCCTACGCTCGCTGTTGTATCCTGGGAGACAATTGTCTAGTACGGACAAATCTCGTCTTAAGGAGATTGTTCATACAGACCTCAGCTTTTCTGTATCTCTATTTCCTTCATCGGTGTTAAGGTTTTTCTGTTCATTGATTTTTCGTTTATGTTTAATTATTTATTAATTATATTATTGTTGCAATTCCTAGTCATATATCTATGATCCGTTTGTTTATTTTTGTTTCAGAAACTAACGCGTTTCTAACATATTTTTTATATAATAAATTTTAATGGAGAATTCTTTAATCAAATCCTAGATGTTAAGTCATCAAAAATATCTTTTCCACCTAAATATACTCCGAAAAGGAAAACTTAAATAAGAAAGCTTCCAAATGCAGAAATTGCTAATTTCCATTGATGTGTATGTGTATTTTTTTTTTTAACTTTTTTGAAAAGAGGCATTGATTGATGTGTATATTTTAGTGCAAATTTCATACACCGGAAAATGAGGCGGTTAGGGAAATGTGATAATGGCCACAAAAATTTTGTTTATCTTTATATTTATATCTATCAATTTATACTCTATAAAATTTATTACTATTATTTTAGGCTTAAATATAAATTTCATCCTTAACTTTGGCTTTAGTTTAGAATTTACTCTGAACTATGTTCTTTTGTAAATTTCACCATAAACTTTGGGTCTTCTTCACATTAATCCCACATCTCCCCACAAATCCAACACAAACTTTTCAATTCCCGTCTAAATTCAGTTGCATTAGAGTTTATGGGCCTGTTAGAAAGAAAAGAATTTTCAATTGTCAAAAATAAATTTCCAAAGTACAATTCCAACAACATTTTCAATATAGGGCATGAGAGAATTCTATCATAGACCCAGTCCAATGGACCAAGCTAATAGTACGGAAAGACAAAACTAATTTTTTAGTATAACGAGAGTAGTGATTTTAACTCGAAAAAGATAGCCAAAAAATTCTATCATAGACCCAGTCCAATGGACCAAGCTAATAGCACTGAAAGACAAAAGTAATTTTTTAGTATAACGAAAGTAGTGATTTTAACTGGAAAAGGATAGCCAAAAAAAAAAAAAAAGAAAGTTCATCAACAAATAAGCCTAATTTAGTTTAAATGCTTCGTTTTTAGGGAACATTCAATTTTAGTAAATGCTTTTGATTATTGAGAACTATTTTATTTTGACAATGATTATTGACAAAGTATTTTCCCTTCACGATGTTGATTGTTGAATAGAATTAGAAACGGATACGCTGATGTGATGAATTGAACATTGAAACTGAAATGAAGTGTATGTTTGACGAATGAAACTTTTTTGAAAAACTGATAATCGAACAGAAAACGAACTGAAAAATCTGTTAACCAAATAGTTTAGTTTGGTTGGCGATTTTAAAAATATAAAAACCGATATATTCGGTTCAGTGATCGGTTTTGGGGTTGAAAAACCGAACCGAACCGAAAACCGAACCAAACCATCAAATTATCAACATAAAACTTGAATCTAATTATATTAATTTCAGTGTAAAGAATTGACAAAAACGGAGGTAATAATTAAAAATTGCTTTTTTTTATGTAAATAATTTTGTTTGTTTACTTATAATTTCATGTAAAGGTGATATAATGGAATGGTAGTAGAAGAAGCAAAAGCTCTCCAATCTGTTCTTTAATTTTATCAATTTCTTTTTTAAAAGGGGTTTGAAAAGGGCTTCGTTGTTTGTTTGTACAATTGTGTTAAGTGTATATTAGAAGAAGAGGATACTGCCTATTAAAACAAAATACATTTGGTTTTTAAGTGTACCAAACCGAAACCAAACCGAATTCTTCAGTTCAGTTGATGTTCGGTTCTAATCTTATTGGTTCGGTTTTCGGTCCCTCATTCTTCAGTTCAGTTCGATTCGATTTTTTTATCAGTTTCTGATTAACCGAACTGAAAATGCCCACCTCTACTTCAAACACAGCTTTGAATAGAACATGTGTTACTGAAGGAAGCGATTGTTCTAGATGAATTGAACTTATGCAATGAGGGGCACCATTGGTTCGGTTTGAAACCAATAAGTACAATCGATTCAAACATGTTGCAACCAACTTCAAAGTTCATTCAAAGTTCATTTAATCTGAGAATATAAATTAGGGTGAAATTGAATAATGAGTATATATAATTTAAGAGTGTCTTTTATTCAAAGTTGGAAAGATGGAGAAATTAGTTAAAAACGCAAAATTGGAAGTGGTAAATTTGGTCCTTCTTTTAAAAATATATACATGTATATATGAAATCTTGACAAAATTTATTATTTTAATATTTTTTGGTTACAAAGTTAAAGTTAAATTTATGATGAAATTTTACAAGCCATAAAGTTGATATTGAAATTATTGAAATTTTAGTTAATAACACAAAATAAATTTCTTTTTAATTAACTAGCACTTTTATTTTTATTAAGGGAATAACACTTTTTTTTTCCGCAAACTTGCTCATAGTTAAATTAAAATTATTATTTATTTAAAAAAAAACTAGTGTATAAAAAATTTTAAAAAAAAGTGCACAAAATAATCAGAAATAAAAGAATATACATTTATATTTATGAGTTTTGTAAGAACGTATATAAAAGAAAATATAAATTTATGTTCTTAAGAAAATTAAATTTATATAATTCTCTCGTTTCTTAATATTTTGTTCACTTTTTTTTTAAATGAAAAAAATTATTTTTAATATATTTTTTAATCTGATAAGTATACACTGTACATAGAGAATATTATAGTTATATTTTTTTCTAAGTTAGTTTGTGTTATAATATGTGCTAAATATCTTTTGTACTGATTTTTTAAATTGAAAAATCTATTTATTCTATATTTAAATTCCAGTGAAATTAAATTATTAGTTAAGCCTTTCAAAAAATCTTTTTTAAGTAGTAAAAGAATTGAAATTTACAAAGTCCTCTTATCTCGGGATGATTTTTAATTGATTTAATAAAGGGAAATAGTAACAAATAACAAAACATTTTTGTTTTCCTTTAGTAAATAGCACAATATTTTCAAAATGAAATAAATAGCGCAATTTTTTATAGTTGTATTTTTATACCTCTATTTTTTATTATTTATTGTATTTTAGTTTTTCTTATTAAATAAAATAAAAAAACAGAAGCAAACCCACAAACTCAGTGCCGCCGCCAACCTCTACCTGCAGCTGACCATCAAAACGAAGGGTACCAGTAGGCAGTCGGTGAGTCATCTGGTACTCTCAGATTCACCAGAAGCCAATGAAAATTGTGAGCAAAACTTGCTGCAATATTTTTTTTTTTAATAATTGCATGGTGTACTACGAAAGGCATTTTGAAATTCTTGCACATAGTAAATAGAATTAGGAAAATTATTTCCTGCCATAGTCTGAAAATTAATCATAATTTTTAGCCTAAACCACTTCCCATCTCCATACAGCCTCTATTAGAACAATAGTTAACATTCACTTAAAAGTTCTATTCCCACATTTCCTATTATTCTCAAGCATGGATCAACTGTTGCAACTTCATCCCACATCCCACTGTGTTCATATATAGATTAATTCCTCTACATTTTCTTCAATTATGCCAGCAAATTTGTTCATAAATATTCTTCAATTAGGCCAGCAAATTCTCGCTCTTGCCTATTCAAAATCAAATATGTTTAAAAAATCGAAATTAAGGAAAGTAATTCTTATAAATCTGGATTTTCTTCATAGTACTATCTCCATGCAAAGGAAAGAGGTGGGTGGAGTGAAATTAGGAGAAAACAGAGGTTCATCAATTTTTAAAAATATAAAGATTAATTTTTTAATGAGAAATTTTGAGAAAAAAGGAAATGAGAAATTAGGCCACCAAATTTGTTCAAAATTCTTGGTTTTTTAGCGAACCTCTGCAATAACTAAATTCGTATTAATCGGTATCCGTAATTGGGTATTATAAAACTTCGTAGAATTTTAAAAAAAAAAATTCCTATGCACATGAGCTCTTGTTTTCTTTTCTTAAATTGCTTTTTATTGTATCCTTTAGATCCTCCGGATTTAAAAATTACTAAAACAATAAACAAATTTTCTAGGCTGTTAAAAAAAAAAAGTACAACTATATATGATTGAAAATAATTGATTAATTCATTGAAATATAACAAGTTTAGTTAAGTGTTAATACCTAATCACATGTTTATGATTTAAGATAAATGAAATTGACATAATAGTACACCTACAAATTTCTCAAAATTTCAATTGATCATTAAAAGATTTGATCATTTTTAAACGAATACTTAATTAATTTATTGAAATAACAAGTTTCGTTAAGTGTAATACCTAATTACATGTTCATGATTTAAGATAAATGAACTTGATATACTAGTGCACTTACTAATTTCTCAAGATTTCAATTGATTATCACAACAATATGACCCTTCTTCACACCTCCTACAACATCCAAATAAATCTCAGTCTCATCAACTAATATAAACGAATCATTTAGCAAGAGGAAAGACTAAAAGACTGAATAAACAGAACCAGTTCACGCACTTATATATCTGTTCCGACAACACGGTAGCAAATAGACATATTTATCTTTTATTTTCTGGTTATTTTCTGAAAGTTACATAACCAAATAATGCTACAGTACAACCTACAATTGTACTGAAATCCACAGCAGTCTGCCAAATCAACCATGTGATGGCAAACATTTTGTTCTTTACAAACCCAAAGTTTTGCATCTTAAGTGTTGAGCTTACAAAGTGCAGCAGTTTTATAGACTTAAGTCTCTACAGCAACATGGGAAGAGTAAACAAAATCAATGAGTGATCAAAGAGAGTTGCTGCAGTAACCAAAGAGCAACAAACAAGAAGCTGAAATTAATATTTCAGAAAACAACGGTTCTTCTTGCAATTAAAAATCAGAAAATGAGCAATGAGTTAGCGACGATGAGACAGCAAGAAGAACAAAGGGTAAACATACAAACACTTTCTACAATAAGAAGCCAAAATATTATCCCAAAGAGCAAAACAAAGAGATGAAGCTGCCTTTTTTTTTTTCTCTTGGAAAACAGAGTACGGCAGCAAAAATGTTGAAGAACAAGGAAAAAAAAAAAGAGAACTTACTTAAAAAAAGGAGAATATAAAGAAGCCAAAAAACAACCCACAAGCCCATAAGACCATTTATGTTCTGATACCACTATTGGAGTAGAGAGCTTGGAGAGCAAAATATAAATTCAAAGTGAAACATAAAAACAAAATATTAAGAGAAGAAACTGTTTTACTAAAACTCAATGAGAATTCTGTAATTACAATGAGATTTTTCTCAAAAAACTCTCACTCAAAGACACAAGACAGCACAAAATCTGTTTTATAGACAACCAAATTCTCTAGAACTATGAGGTGTCTCCTCTCTGAACTCTCTAGTACAAGCTTACAAACACGATAATATATGCAAAAAAGTCATCACAACTCATGTCGAACATAAACTATATGACATAATTAAAAATCAAACAACAAATTCAAAACAAGAAAATGAATTCCAACAAAAATCTCATCAAAATACCTTCTTTATGTTGGGTTTTCCAGCTTTTCATGGTTGGAAGAATATTCACCAACCCCACTTCTCCAACTAATCCACTATGCTTCCAACACATCTATTATTGCTTCCAACTCACCCACTAATACTACTAACTAATCCACCATTAAATTATCCCATGAACATTCCTTTTCTGTCCTATAAATAGAAGGCATTTCTTCAATGTTAACATCACACCAAAACAAGTGATCAAAGAGTGAGTTAGGAGAAACAGAGTTTTGTAGAGAGAAAATTTGAGAGTTTGAGAGGATTGGTTTTTTGTAGTTGAATGAGCTTGTCTCCTTCTGTAATTCTATTTGTGATTGTTAATAGAAGAGTTTTCCAATCCTAACACTTTAGCAGTATTAGCTTCTGAGACTTAGTCATTCTTTGGCCTTAACTCAACAGATTTATCTGCATAAAGTTAAGTAATAAAATATTATATATTATATAGCCAATAAAATGTTAATTGAACTCAATCCATGAATCATAGTTCCTGTTGAATATCCAGATGGTGCAAGCAGATAGGTGGCAGACAAGGTCAATGCCATCATTGTCTTCTCATCATTGTGTTGCCAAACTTTCCCAACATCATTATTTGTTTTTTGTCTCCCATTATTATTAGTGCTCTTCTGTATTGTAATATAGTAGGTTGTTCATTGTTAGTTATAACTGCAGAGTGAAAGCAGTAGAGAGAGCAGCAGAAGAGAGTGTGTGTGAGATAGAGAGTTGTGAGTGTTCTTGTTTGGAGAGAAAACTTGAATTTGTGTGAGAGATGGTTGTTTTTTGTAGTTGAGTGAGAATTGTTCCTCCTGTAATTCTATTTGTGATTAATAGAAGAATTTTCAACCCTATCAAGTGGTATGAGAGCCTTGGTGAGCTCCAGAAAAAGATTTTTAAGTTTTTCCTCCATTAACGACACTGTCCAAAATTCGAGTTTTCAAATTTTGCTCAAACGTGAAATTTGATCACACCACTGGGTCGGGCTCGAAGAGACGAGGATTCTGCAATTTTCGAGATGAAAAACGGCCACCGGAATTGGCCACACGCGCCACACGCGCCACACGCGCCGTGCGAGTGGAGTTGCAGTCTGCCTCACGCGCCGCACGCGCCAGACCTGAAGAAGACGAGCCACGTCAGCCTGACCAGTAAGCGCCATGCCAGCGCCAGTCAGCGACACATTAGCTCCAGCGTCCAGTCAGCTTGCCACGTCACTGTTCCACGTCACCCTGCCACGTCAGCGCCACGTCACCTGCCACGTCAGCTCAGAAGCCCAGTCAGCCTGCCACGTCAGCAGTCCAGTCAGCGCCAGTCGACTTATCAGGAGGTGACACGTGGCCTTTTCTCTGTCTGCCATGTCACCAGAAGGTCAGACTCTGGTTTGAACCGATCTGGTTCGGTTCAGTGAGTTTTGGAGGTCCGGTTCGGCTAGTTCCAGTTCGGTTTTTGAAGAAGTTAGACCGGTTCCTAAGGTTTTTCAGCGTTTCGGATTCAATCGTGACCTCGGTTTTGCCTAATTTTGCTCCTACAATACGATACAAGCAAATTTTAAGGCATTTTTCATGGAGTCTTCAAGTACGGATACGATGATCCGGCTTATGCCCACAAACTACAACATGTGGAAGCCAAGGATGGAAGATTTACTGATTCTGAGGGATTTAGCAGAGCCTTTAGAAGTCAAAGGTGTCAAACTAGACACGAAAACGGATGAAGTCTGGACGAGAATGAATAAGAAAACTGTGGCGTTAATCAGACAATGGATTGACCACAGTGTTTTTATCATGTTTCTCAAGAGACAAACGCATACACTCTCTGGGTGAAGTTAGAAAATATGTATCAAGCTAAAACGGCCCGTAATAAGACGCTCCTGATGAGAAGACTGGTAAACCACAAGTTGTGTGGTGGTACTTCTGTTACAGAACACCTGAGTTAATTTCATGATCTTGTGAATCAGCTCAGTGCAGCTGAATGGATTCTCAAAGACGAGGAGCAAGCCATATTGCTATTGAGTTCTATACCTGATAGCTGGGAGACGCTCGTTGTCACTCTTAGTAATTCTGCTCCCGATGGTAAAGTAACTATGCAGATGGTTACAGATGCTTTAAT
>CATIWJ010005163.1:0-14796 GCA_949640765.1 Croton laevigatus | reverse complement strand
TGGATCATGGGTAGATCCAATTAAATGTAATGGGCTATAGGGTTAAATGGGTAACCCTAATGACCCAATACTATATATATCCCTAATAAGAGATTAGGGGATAGAGAAGTTAGACGTATTATTCTCTGGAATAGTCACCCTAGAGAAAATCAGTTTTTCTCTACTCTCTCTCATACTCAAACTGTTTCATCTCATTTAGAGCTCTTAGATTGTGAAATAGCGCTATAGGACTATATGTTCTATAGACGACCTAGTTTGCCAGATCTTACAACCGCTTCCGCTCGTGGAAATATTCGTTCGTCGTACATGAGGTATTTATATTTATTCCCGCTTTATTTATATATTCGTTGTATAAATTTCTTCATTATTTCAATGAGTGATATCAACATTATTTAGAATTCCTTTATCGGAAAAGGTTAATATACATACTCTTTTATGAATACCAAGTTGCTTAATATCCTCTCTATCAGTTTGTAAATTACTTTTTATTTCAAATAGATGATGACTTTAAAACTGTTAATGAATCTCATGTCAATATTAATATTAACCATGGACCAGGCCTTGACATAATATTTGGGGTATTATTTTATGACTACATCCAAAAAATATTAAATTTTTTGTTAAAAAATATAAAATTTTATTTTTATATGAACATATATTGTAGAATAGAAAATTTAGGCAACACTATATAAATTTAAGTGCATGTACAAATTGCACATCATGACATGACATTAAATTTAGTGAGAGAAAAAAAAAAATTAATTGACATAGCTAATTTAGATAATTCACACATATCAAACCTATTGTTTATTTTAATAAATATTTTTTAGTGTGAAAAAGTATTTACACGATCAATTTTTTTTATTCGAGCATGTTATTATAGTATCAACGATAAATTCTATAATTATAAATCAGCATTACTATAATAAAAAAATACATGACGGCTAAAATGAGAATAATTTAACTAATTAGAACTCTTTCATGGAAAAAAGTTGATACATATACTCTCTTATGAATACTGAGTTAGTTTAATATCCTTTCTATCACTTTATAAATTACCACTTATAAAAAAAAAATGATCATTTTGAAACTATTAATATTCATACATCACAGGTCAACATTAGCAGTATTAATTATGAACGATGCCATGACATAATGTTTGAGATTTTAATTCATAAATACATATAAAAAATTTTGATTAAAAAATATAAATATTTATTTTTATAAGAACTTCTATTGCAGCATAGGGAATAGTGCAGATTTCAAAGAAGTGCATATACTACCTCAGTCTTTTTTATTTCTTTACACTTTTTTAGGGTTGAGTAGATTTAAGTTTGGTATTGATAGTTTGATGGGTTGGGTTAGTTAGATTAAAATATTATTTATATATTATTAAACTACAGTAATCATACTTTATAACTAACCTAAATCTACTTTAATCTACCAAACTCAACCCATCAAACTATCAACACCAAACTTCAACCTAAGCATGCTGTTTGAAATGTAAAGAATTCAAAAAGACGGAGGTAGTATCAAATTGTACTTTTAATGAAACTGAAAATACAGTTAGAATAATGACATGACTGGTAAATTTAATTAAAGAAAATAAAAATTTATTTGACTAAGCGGATTTAAATAGTTAACAAATATCAAACTTAATGTTTGCGTTAATAAATTTTTTTAGGATAGAAAATGTTTAAACGATCAATTTCTTTTAAGCATATCATTCTAGTAACAATGGTACAATTTACAAATATTGACTCAATTTCTTTTAAGCATATCATTTTAGTAACAATAATTTACAAATATTGACCAACATTACTGTAATGAAAAATATATAATTGAAAAAATTTGAAAAATTTAATTAATTTATTCATAAATATAATTAATAGTAAACAATTATTAACTAAGTTATTATAAACTCATATATATTTAAATAAGGAGCACATCAATAATAGTGAATGTGGTGAAATATGTTACTTTTCATGGCACTCCAAGAAATATCGAAGCTATAACATTGATCTGCAATGTTGGATTTGATCGGACATATATTATAATGAGTAATATCATCAATATAACTTAAAATTCCTTCGGTGGAATAAGTTATGAATACCGAGTTTCAATAGAGCTTAGAATAGAATAAGAATCAAGACATGACAGATAATTTAATTAAAAGAACTAAACATTTAATTGACCTAGCTGATTTTGATAGTTCACACATATCAAATCTTATATTTATTTTAATAAGTACTTTCTAAGGTAGAAAAGGATTTGTACGATCAATTTCTTTTGAGCATTTATTTTGGTACCAAAGATAAATTTTATAATTAGTAACTTGTATTACTGCAATAAAAACCATATAACTGCAAAAATGAGGAAAATTTAATTAATTAATTTATGAATATAATTAAGAGTAATTATTATTTAAGTTGTTATAAATTCATATTTATTTAAATATAGAGCACATCAATAATAGTAAGTAGGGTGAACTGTTAATTTTTTAGGAACTTCAAAAAATAATTAAGACATCAAACTAAATTGCAATACTGGAGTTGATTGCATTGATATGGTAATGAGCGATACCAACAACATTACTTCTAATGACCTAGAAAATATACACAGGGTGGGCGAAATTAAATTAATATAATAACTAAAAAAATATATTGATAAATTTTTAGTATTCATAATTACAATGTAACTCAACGATTTTTCATATTCTGAAATTGTCATTGTAAAATATTCATAATCAAAACATATAATCAAATCATATATTTAATATTTGAGAAACAAATTAATCTTAAACAAACTGAAAAACAAATTTTAGATTAATAAAAAATTATAGATAGTATTAAAATAATTTAATTAAATTTTTAAAATAATATTATTTGTATTTATTTTTTATTTTAATATTTATTACATAAATAAAAATTAATTAAATTATTAAATTATACTAATTATTTATTAATCAATTAAAATTTTATAATGTTAAATAATAATTTTAAAAATAATTTAAGAGTTTATTTGGTTTAACTGTTCATGCCATCTGATAGCAGTTGCTAGCCGATATCTGATAGCGAATAGTTTGTAACTGATTCAGGTTGTATTTACTAAAACTCTAATGGTTGGGTATTCAATAACTATCATCTACATGAAACAGTTAAATCAAACGTATTTTAAATTATAATTATTTTAATAAAATTAATATAGTTCTAATATGAATCAACAATTGGATGAAATAAAAAAATAAATTCCATAGAAATTGATAAAATGAGCAACTAATTATAGAAATTAAATTTACAAGATGTGTAAACTTTAAAAATAAATATAAAGACACCAAATTTGCAATTAAATTAGCCCAATAAATCTGCTAAGCTCAAAATGGATGATACAGAAGTACAGAACAATTTGGCCATATATATATATATATATATTTGGTTTCATGAACCAAACCGACTTTGAACACCCTATCAAAATCATCAAATGTATTATTAATATTATTTTCAAAAAATTATTGCTGATGTTGTGATAAATTAACATTGATTTATGGGTATGCACAACTTGTTTTCTCATTTTTTCCCCCTCTCAAAGCCAAATTTCATTTTTAAATTATTAATATTCTTACATCCCATGTCAATATTAGCAGTATTAATTATGAACAAGACTGTGACATAATGTTTGTGATAGTAATTAGTAAGTACATCTACAAAATTTTGATTAAAAATTATAAATATTTATTTTTATGTAAACTTTTATTGCAATATAGGGAATAGTGCAAATTTTGAAACAGTTGAAGAAGTGCACATATTAAATTGCATTTTAAATGAAACACAAAATGAAGTTAGGAGTAATTGGGGCCCAGCAGAGTTGGTAAACAACCAGCTTTAGTGTTCAAGCGGACAAACTTTGAACCCCTTTTCACATCCAGTGCGTGAGTTATATCTATGTTAAAAAAAATAGAGTTAGGATAATGACATGATAGGTAAATTAATTAGAGAAAATAAAAATTTATTTTACTTAACTAATTTGGATAGCCAGCAAATATTAAACTTAATTTTACTTTAATAAATTTTTTTTAGGACAGAAAGGGTTATCAATATCTTTTAAGCATATCATTCCGATATCAATGGCAAAATTTATAATTATTGACCAACATTACTATAATGGAAAACATATAACTGAAAAAATTTGAAAATTTAATTAATTTATTCATAAATATAATTAATAGTAAACAATTATTATTTATATTGTTAAAAACTCATATATATTTAAATAAGGAGCACATCAATAATAATAAATGTGGTGAAATATGTTACTTTTCATGAAACTCTAAGAAATATTGAAGCTATGATACTAGTCAACAATGTTGGATTTAGTTGGACATATATTATAATGAGTAATATCATCAACATTACTTAGAATTACTTCATTGGAATGGGTTATGAATACCTAGTTTCAATGGAGCTCAAAATGGAGTAAGAATCATGACATGATAGATAAATTTAATTAAAAGAACTAGACATTTAATTGACCAAGCTAATTTGATAGCTCACACATATCAAATCTAATATTTATTTTAATAAATATTTTTCATAGTGGACATGGATTTGCATGATCAATTTCTTTTGAGCACGTTATTTTAGTACCAACGATAAATTATATGATTAGTATCCAGTGCTACTGAAATAAAAACCATATAATTGCAAAGATAAGGAAATTTTAATTAATTTATTTATGAATATAATTAGAAATTTTAATTAATTTATTTATGAATATAATTAAGAATAATTATTATTTAAGTTGTTATATATTCATATGCATTTAAATATAGAGCACATCAATAATAGTGAGTAGGGTGAACCAGTAGTGTTTTAGGAACTTCATGAAATAATAAAGACATCAAACTAGATTGCAATGCTGGAATTGATTGCACTAATATGGTAATGAGCGATATTAACAACATCACTTTGACTATACAATTTTAGCTAATATTTAATAGTAAACAATTATTAATTAAGTTGTTATAAACTCATATATATTTAAATAAGGAACACATCAATAATAGTGAATGTGGTGAAATATGTTACTTTTCATGGAAATTTAAGAAATATTGAAACTATGATACTGATTTATAATGTTGGATTAGTTAGACATATATTATAATGAGTGATATCATCAATATTATTTAGAATTCCTTCATTGGAATAGGTTATGAATACCGAGTTTTAATGGAGTTCAAAATTGAGTAAGAATTCAAGCATAAAAGATAATTTAATTAAAAGAACTAGATAATTAATTGACCTAGCTAATTTGGATGGTTCACACATATCAAATATAATATTTATTTTAGAAAATATTATCTAAGGTGGAAAAGGATTTACACAATTAATTTCTTTTGAGCATGTTATTCTGGTACTAATGATAACTTCTATAATTAAAAACTAGTATTAATGCAATAAAACTCATATATATAACTGCAAAAATAGAAAAATTTAATTAATTTATGAATATAATTAAGAGTAATTATTATTTAAGTTAGTTATAAATTCATATATATATTTAAATATAGAGCATATCAATAATAGTGAGTAGGGTGAACTCTTAGTTTTTAGAAACTTCAAGGAATAATGAAGACTTCAAACTGGATTGTAACGAGGGAGTTAATTGCACTGATACAGTAATGAGCGATATTAATAACATCACTTCAACTACACAAGGGAAAAATACTATTTCTTTTTGTAGTAGTATGGAATATTCATAAATGTTATACCTAATGTGACATGTATTTGAAAATGATCAAATGTATTATTAATATTATTTTAAAAAATTTATTACTGATATTGTTATAAATTAACATTGATTTGTGGATATGCACAACTTTTTTTTTTCCTTTCAAAGACAAATCTCATTTTAAAATTATTAATATTCGTAAATCCTTTGTCAACTTTAGCAGTATTAATTATGAACGAGGTTGTGACATAATGTTTGTGATATTAATTCATAAGTACATCTAAAAAATTTTGATTAAAAATTATAAATATTTATTTTTATGTGAACTTCTGTTGCAGCATAGGGAATAGTTCAAACAGTTAAAGAAGTGCACATATCAAATTGCACTTTTAATGAAACTCAAAATGGAGTTAGGATAATAACATAATTGATAAATTTAATTAGAGAAAATAAAAATTTATTTGACTTAACTAATTTGGATAGTCAACAAATATTAAACCTAATATTTGCTTTAATACATATTTTTTAGGACAAAAAAGGTTTGAAAGATCAATTTCTTCTAAACATATCATTCCAGTATCAATGGAAAAATTTACAATTATTGACCAACATTACTATAACAGAAAATATATAATTTAAAAATTTTAATTAATTTATTCATACATTACCAACATCATATTATGGTTGTATTTATAGTTGAAAAATCTAATTCTAATCTTAAAGGAGATGACAAGTACGGTTTTGGAGGAATTGACAATGATTCAATGTTACCCCGTAACATTTCTACTACTCTATCCATTGGAGGTCGAGTTAAAATTGAATGCACCATAAGCTCACTAACACCATTTTTTCTTGCTATTTGGTTTTTTTCTTCTGTATTAATTCCTTGAATTCCAAGTTCTTGCCCTAATTCCAAACGCTTGAATATCAAATGAGGAAAATATATATCGCTACTATTATCAGTTGGAGCACACACATTTCTTCTTTTTCCAACATTTCAAATAGCAACATTCCATAGCTATACACATCGGACTTGTGAGTGACCGGTCCAAAATTTCTACAGAATACTTTAGGAGCAATATATCCTTTAGTCCCCTAGCACCAAACATTGATATAATACTCTCTTCATCAAAGCATATTTTAGCTAGGCCAAAATATAAAATTTTAGGACAAAAAATTTCATCCAGAATAATATTTTGAGGCTTGATATGAAATGTAAAATTCTTGTATTACAACCTCGATGCAAGTACTTTAGACCCCAAGCAATACCCATTGCAATTTGTTGTAAGTTTTCCCAAGTTAATTGACTATCAACATTATATTTTTTGTATATTTAGTTGTCGAGTGATCCTTTAAACATAAATTCGTAAATAAGTACTCTTTTAGAACCCTCAAAATGAAATCCTAAAAAAGTAACAATGTTAACATGTGAAGTTCTACTGATGCTAGCGACTTTGTTGATGAATTCTTCTCCATTGTTCTTTGATTCCTTTAAGACTTTGATTGCTACAAGACAACCATCAGGTAAGTTTGCTTTGTATATAGTACCATAACCTCCTTCACCTAGTTTTTCTTTAAAGAAGCCTGTTAATTTCTGAATTTTTGAAAATTTGTAACATTTTGGTGCCATCAATCCATGTGTTTTGAGAAAAGACTCCACACTTTGATGGTCTTGTGTGTCTTCCTTAAACCGCAAATGGAAGTATTGGATAAGAAGAAAATTGCAAGCACCAAAATTACCAAAAAAAAAAGATCACCAAATCCAACACCTAAAAGAAATACATTCTTGGTGTCAATAAAATGCTGCAAAACATATATGCAGAAGACGATAAATTTGAAATGTGATCAAGAACGTAGAAGAGTTCTACACGGCAAAACCCAGAACCATCAAAATCAAGACGTTGATGATTGATTTGTAAGACCAAATCGAAACCCAGAATAATGTAAGACCAGTCTAGGAAGAACAAAGTTGAAGAAATGAAGATATCAAAACAACCCCTTAGTTGTTGAGTTTTTTCAAAAAAACCAGTAAAATTATATTTTGTCATTCTACTGTTATTTTAACATAATAAATAAACAGAAGAGTATTTTTGTCCAACAAAATTAAAACGCGAGGACATTTTTTTCCATAAAAAAAAACAGGGTAAAAAATGTAGAATATGATAAAACCCAAGAGATTTTTATAAGCTTCCCATTATTAATTAAGTTGTTATAAAATCATATAAATTTAAATAAGGAGCACATCAATAATAGTGAATGTGGTGAAATATGTTACTTTGCATAGAACTCCAAGAAATATCGAAGCTATTATACTGGTCTGCAATGTTGGATTTGGTTGGACATATATTATAATGAGTGATATCATCAACATTGCTTAGAATTCCTTCATTGAAATAAGTTATGAATACCGAGTTTCAATGGAGCTCAAAATGGAATAAGAATCAAGATAAGAAAGATAATTTAATTAAAAGAACTACACATTTAATTGACCTAGCTAATTTGGATAGTTCACACATATCAAATCTTATATTTATTTTAATAAATATTTTCTAAGGTGAAAAAAGATTTGTATGATCAATTTCTTTTTAGCATGTTATTCTGGTACCAACGATAAATTCTATAATTGGTAACTAGTATTACTGCAATAAAAACCATATAATTGCAAAATTAGAAAAATTTAATTAATTTATTTATGAATATAATTAAGAATATTTAGTATTTAAGTTGTTATAAATTCATATGCATTTAAATATAGAGCACATCAATAATAGTGAGTAGGGTGAACTTTTAATTTTTAGGAACTTCAAGAAATAATGAAAACATCAAATTGGATTATAATGCTAGAGTTGATTGCACTGATATGGTAATGAGCGATATTAACACCATCACTTCAACTCTACAAGGGAAACATACAATTACTTTTTCTTAGCAATATGAAATGTCCACAAATGTCATACCTAATATTCTTTCAAAATGATCAAATCTATTATTATTATTATTATTTCCAAAAAAATTATTAGTGATGTTGTTATAAATTAACATTGATTTATAGATATGCACAACTTGTTTTCTTTTTTCTTTTCTTTTCAAAGCCAAATCTCATTTTAAAATTATTAATGTTTGTATATCCTATGTCAACATTAGCAGTATAAATTATGAACGAGGCTGTGACATAACGTTTGCGATATTAATTCGTAAGCACATTTAATAAGTTTTTATTAAAAAATATAAACATTTATTTTTACATGAACTTCTATTGCAGCATAGGAAATAGTGAAAACTTTGAAGAAGTGCACATATTAAATTGCACTTTTAATAAAACTCAAAATGGAGTTAGGATAATGACATGACTTGTAAATTTAATTAAAGAAAATAAAAATTTATTTAACCTAATTTGGATAGCCAACAAATATCAATTTGCTTTAATAAATATTTTTTAAGACAGAAATGTTTGAACAATCAATTTCTTTTAAACATATCACTAGGGGTGTAAATGAGCAGAGCGGCTCGCCGCTCGGCTCGATAAATGATCGCTCGAGCGCGCTCGTTAGGTAAATGAGCCAAGCGCGAGCGCAATTTTCAAGCTCGTTTATAAACGAGCGGTTACGAGCGTGGCTCGTGAGCGGCTCGAGCGGCTCGCGAGCATGTTTCACTTAAGTATAAACGAGCACGCTCGTGAGCGGCTCATGAGCACCCATATATAAAATAAAAAATTAAGCTTATTATGGATTGAAGTCAAAGAAAATGGTATTATTTGTATCACCTATCTATCTTTTTTTTTACATAATTATATGTATTCTCCAATTTAATATATAGTTTTTCTTATATTTGATAGGATGCGGATGCGGATGATGCCGTTGTGGAATTTGAACTACCGTAATGATCCTTTTTTTTATTGTGCTTATTATCATTGTTCAATTTGAACTTGTTCTTATTTTGTTATATTAGTATTGTTTTAAATTATAATTTAAGAACATTATAGATTTATGTTTGAGTAATTTGAATTTATGTTTGATATATTTTTATATTATTTTTTTATTAATTGATAAACGAACATTCGAGCTCGAGCTCACGAGCTAAGCTCGAGCGCCTCGTTTATTATTAAGCTTAAACGAGCCGCTCGTGAGCATAATTTTATGCTCGATAAATAAACGAGCCGAGCACGAGCGTTAGTTTTACGCTCGTTTATTAAACGAGCCGAGCTCGAGCATGCCACTGCTCGGCTCGGCTCGACTCGTTTACACCCCTACTAAAATGTAATGGGCACTTGTCATTTGTATGTTTTCTTAGAGATATCAATTAAGGAATTCCATTATTATTGGACATTGTTTTTAATTTAGCATTAAATCATAAAATAATTTTATTTTATAAAAAGAATAGCTATAATAATTTTATTTTCTCAAAAAAAGCTAGTAATAATTTCAATTAAAATATTATCCCTTTTATTTTTTAATGAACCACCGTTATTCGGAGTTTTTACATAAGAATCAACTAATTTAGTTTGAAACTTAGTTACAGTCGTTTGTCACTGTTTCCATAGATTAAGTTTGCATTGTCAATGGAGCTAAAACCTATGGCTTATACTACGTCCTTTTATTGTTAAAACACATAATTAGATTGATAATTGCGGGGAGGCAAAGGGATATAAGCATATGACTTTAGGAGAATGCTTACAATATCAATGACGTAACAAATTTACCTTAAAAATTCAAACCTCATCAATGAAATGTATGATATAGACATCTCCCTTAGATGAAAAAATTACGGATGGTGACATGCACTAAAAATGTTATTCTTGCCTCTTCAAAACAATAAAAAATGATATTCATACAAATTTGTATAAAAATGTGAGTGTAATTCTATTTTTTTATGCCTCAAGAAAGACTATTCACAATCATGATTATAGACTTATTAGTGAAAGTAAAAAATTGAAATTTCATTTCTAGAACTATAAATTTCATCAGCAAGCGTATGCAGTACTCAAGTTCAGATTAATATGCACTTATAATTGTGAAAGTCTATGAATATGCACACACATATGAGCTTATAAGTAAATAAGTGATAAATTCATCTTACACAAATTGGCTTGTGCAATAAGATCACATATCATAAGCTCATCATAGTTCGCATCACTAATTTTTTTAATTAGCAAAGTAAGTTTTTAGTTAAATTATTAAATTAAAACCCATTTAAGACATCATTAAGATTCGAACCTGTGACCTCGAGTTAGAAAAGTGCATTGCTCTAACTATTTCTAACTACTTCTCATCACCATTTAACGTGGAATTATATTTCCAAATTTCAAACACGTCCCTTCTGGACTCATAAGTAAATGAGAGATGAACTCGTGTTGCACAAAATCAATTGGTTTTTACTAACGCTACAAGTGTTTGAAAATTGGGTGAAAATTATAAATCATATAGTATAATTTAATAAGCACACAAAAGAGAACAACAAAAACTCTAACTTAACTAGTAACACAGTAGTTTCCTGTGGAGGAAACGGTTTAATTACAGGTGGGTTAGGTATAGCAATTTAGCATAGAGATAAAATAAATGGAATAGAATTCACGTGTAGCAATTTGCTGCCCAAGAAAAGCCAAAAATGGCTGGCCATGTTCTAATAAAACCAACCTTAGAAATTTCCTTGAACCAACTGGGTTTGGATTTGAATTTGGAAGAGGAAAATGCACGTGGTCCGTACTGCAATTTGCCTAATTATTAAAGACCAAAGTTTCAACCCACATGTGAGTGAACAATAATTTTTTTTTGTTTGGGTCCATCCATAGATAAATAGGATAGGGTAGAGAAATCGGTTTGAAACAAATTGAACCGGTTGCGGTTAGTTCAGTTCAAAATGAATCTTCTTTTATAAAATCGAGCCGATTTCTGTACATTGAAATCGATTTGAATCAGTTGAAAACCAACTTTTTCTTTGAATTTTGATTAAAAAAAGTAATTGAACTGAATTAAAATCATCAACAAAATTGGTTCTTGGTTCTTAAAAAATTTAGAATTGAACCAACTTGTTTCGATTCAATTGGTATATGAGAGTGTTAACAACAAATGCTCAGTTAGACAGACCAGATAATTAAATAAAAATGTAAGATAATTCATAGGTGCCACTAGACAAAAAAAAAAAAGAAAAAAACAAACAAAAGAATAGTTATTGACTTTATCATTTGCATGGGAAATTAGGAAATGGCTTTGCCGCATAAAATGGAAAAAAATTGTAAGTAATACACAATTTGGTATTCATTAATTATACTACTATAATAAATAAAAATGAAACATGTGCTTGACTGGAATGAACGCTACCACAATTGGTAGCCTATTAGTATTTCAGACTAGACATTTAGATTTTGAATCTCATTCTCCGCTTCATAGGAATTAACCCATTCTCGTAGGAATTAGAATATCTATGAAACATGTACTTGTAGGAAGGCTAGCTCAATTGATAGAGCTGGCATTTTATACCAGATATTTTGATTTTGAATCTCATTCCCTCTTTATAAGAATTAACCCATTTTTATAAAAATTACTACCTCAGTCTTTTTGTTTTCTTTACATTTTTTAGGGTTGAGTAGATTCAAGTTTGGTGTTGATAGTTAGATGGATTGAGTTAGTTAGATTAAAATATTATTTATATATTATTAAACTACAGCAATCATACTTTATAACTAACCTAAACTTACTTTAATCTACCAAACCCAACTTATCAAACTATCAACACCAAACTTCAACCTAAGCATGTTGTTTAAAATGTAAAGAATTCAAAAAGATGGAGGTAGTAGAATTTTTATATAAAAATTTTTCATATAAATTAACTCCTCCTTATAGGAATTAGAATATCTATATATAAAAAAAAAAAAAGAGTTGTGCTTGACTTGCTTTGGAGATATGGATTTGGATAAAGATTCTTTCATATTGTTGGACTTTTAATGGATCTTTGCTTCATATTTAAATACATTAATAGTTGCCATTTTATATGTAGTTTTAGTATCATCCCATGTTTTGATAAAAATGAGATTTTTTGACCCCACCCATCTTGTCTATAATCTAATTGGTTTAACTATTTGAATTGTATATTGCTTTGAAAATGAATAATATATATAGTCAGTAATCAAATTTTCAAAAACTATTAGCTTCTAGATGAATTACATAAAAGTGTGTGCCTATTGCAAAAATATTGTAAAAATTAAAAAATATTTAAAATAATAATTCAACATAAAAAATTTTTAGTGAATTTTTATATTCTAATTTTACAATTATTAAGTATAAAAGTAGTGTTATTGAAATTTTTTTTTGTAAAGTGCAATAAAATTGAGCACCAAAATTGTAAAAAATGTAAAAATGAAAATTTAAATTAACTTAAGGGTAAATTCTGTAAATTTTTAAATGATAAAATGTTAAAGTTAATGGCTCGGTGATGTAATAGTAATTTAGGCCAAACGTTATTAGTGTCTGAACAATTTTAAAAAAATAGAGTGATAAATTAGTTATTAAGCCATATATCAATGGTGAAATAATAATTTTGCCTTAAAAACATCCCCATCAAGCTATTTTGGAAGAAAAGTGCCATTTTTTCTCCTTTCTTAAAATATTAGAGGCTGAATTTGCTTATGAATCTAAAAGAGTGAACGTGTTTGCATATTCCCCTTGAAAAAATTCGTCCAACCTGTTAACTTCTTCCTCCTTTTCAACCCATTAATGCTATTGGGCCTATTACTGTGTTCCCTTTCAGTAGCAATTTTGCTTTAGCCCATTATTGATACTAGTACTTTAGCCGCGCGATGCGCGGTAGTGCATAATATACTCAACTTTGTATTATTTTTTTTAATACAAACAAAATATTAAGGTTTGTGAAAAAAAAATTAAAACAATTATTAAAAATTAATTTAATAATAAATCATTCTAAATTCCTAAACACTTCTTTGTAGACAACATTAACAGCTTTGTCTGTTATTTTTCCCTTGTCATCAATGACTAAGATTTTCAATCCTCGTCTGCTTGTGACTCTGGAAAGAGCAACATACAATTGACCATGTGTAAAAACAGGTCTTTCAAGATACAATCCAACATGAGAGAGTGATTGTCCCTGACTCTTATTTATGGTAATGGCAAAAGACACCATGATAGGAAATTGTCGGCGCTGAAATTTGAAAGGTACCTTAATGTCAGATGGGGTCAATGTCATTCGAGGTATAAATACCTTATCTCCCTGTGTTGAACCATAGAATGCCTGAGATTTGATGAATCGATTTCCAAGTTTGGTGATGATCAACCTCGTTCCATTACATAATCCTGCAGATTGATCTATATTTCTCATGAGTATAACAATTATGCCCTCTTTCAGAGTGATGGAATGATTTGGAACTCCCGAGCATTTGATGCTATTTAAGAATTCAGGAGTGTGAATGTGCTCCATAGATCCATAGGTTTGATCGGACATACAAATTGCATCGGAGCTGAGGAACTCTTTTTCCTGACAAACATTTTGTGAAACTATGTGGTTGTTGATCAATTCCACCATGCGTCCTACGCTGCAAATAATCTGTATCTTTTTATGGTTAAGGTAATCAGGGTAGGTACTCTCTACAATCGCAGATATTGGGTTTTCAGAATCTTGTATGAGAAGGTCAGAATGTATACGCACCTTTTCTATTCCATCAATGGAGTTTCCAACCTTACCATCCCCAATCGCGAGAAGCCATTCGGAGAACTCACGAAGCTCTTCCAAATCTCCATCAATCCGTTCAAATTGTAATCTCATATTTTTAGTGAGCCTCATTTGGCAATTTCCCACGATTAAAGTGTTTTTTAATTTAGATTGATACGTATTTTTTTTAATTAGGATTAAGATATTAAGAAATTAAAAGCCTTTTAAAAATAAATATAAATATGAACTTGCCTTTTTTTATATGCTATTATTATTAGTTTAAGGGGTTGAAATTATTTAAAGATATAATAATATCTTGTGACGTAAATATAGTAATTTTAATCCATCAAATTACTTAATTAGGAGATTTTAATTAATGTTAAATAAAGTTAATAATTTGTTTCTATAAGG
>CATIWJ010005153.1:0-10433 GCA_949640765.1 Croton laevigatus | reverse complement strand
AATCTTATTGGACTCGTTTGGAATTTGGACAATTAAAAAGAAAAATTATTATAATATAATTCGGATTTATTTGTTATAAAATTTGGATTTTATATTTTGTTGTATTTCAGAATTTTAGCTAAATTCGTTTATTTCAAAATTGCAGATATGGCCAATTTGATCCCGACTAACGGTGACAATAACGGTACTTATAACCAAAATAGACAAAGTGGTCCCATTAGTGCTATTGGACTTGTTAGTCCTCGACTTGCAATTTCTGGCTCTAGCTTTGAGTTAGTATTGCCTAGCGGATCTGGGCTTGTTTCGGGTTCACACCCACTGACGATGCCAGAAGGGCCGGAGAAATTCACTAGATGTGTGAATTTCAAGGTGTGACAGCAAAAGATGCTGTTTCTTCTTACTAGTATGCAAATGCACAGATTTCTGAAAGAATATCTACCTGTTGTACCTGAGGGAGTGGTGGATGCTTCTTTTAAGTTGGCAGTTGATGCCTGGAGACATTCGAACTATCTTTGCAGAAACCATATTTTAAATGGTTTATCACCGGAACTTTATGAAATTTATTTTGTTAAACGTACTGCAAAGGAGTTATGAGAATCTTTGGATAGGAAGTATCGAACTGAAGATGCTAGCGCAAAGAAATACTTAATAGGTCAGTTCCTCAACTTTAAAATGGTTGACTCCAAATCTATGGTAGGTTAAGTGCAAGAGCACCTTCTTTTGATCCATGGAATGCATGTTGAGAAAATAGAGACTAGTGAGTCCTTCTAGGTGGCTGCATATATTGAAAAATTGCCATCTGGATGGGGTGACTTCAAAAATTATTTAAAGTACAAGAGAAAGGAGATGTCGGTCAAGGATCTGATAGTTCAATTCCGAATTGAGGAGGACAATTGAAAGTCAGAAAATAAGAACCGTGTTACTTCAAGCCAATCTAAGGCTAAGGCTAACATTGTAGAGGTCAAGAAAGACCCAAAAAGAAAAGGCAAGAAGCCTGTTGGTTCCAATTTTGGACCAAAAAGAGGTGTTTCCAAGAAATCGAAGTTCAATGGAAAATGCTACAACTGTGGCAAGACAGGACACAGGTCCTCTGAATGTAGGCAACCTAAAAAGGTCAATAAAAATGAGGCAAATGTTGTGAAGGAAATTGCTAGAGATGTGTCTGACATCAACATCTACGCTGTCATTTCTGTGGTCAACTTAGTTGACTCGAATCCAAGAGAGTGGTGGCTCGACACGGATGCTACACGTCACGTTTATTGTGACAAAAGGTCTTTTGCTGGATTGACTCTTACGAATGATGGAGATCTGCTTTATATAGGCAATGATGCTGTTTCTGAGATCAACAGACATGGAACGATGATTTTGAAGATGACTTATGGGAAAGAAGTTAAGTTGCATAATGTTTTGTATGTTCCAGACATAAGAAAAAATCTGGTTTCTGGGAGCCTCTTGAGCAAACATGGCTTCAAGACTGTAATTGAGTCCCAGAATTTATTTTTTCCAAAAGGGATATGTATGTAGGCAAGAGATATGAATGTAATGGGATATTCAAATTTAATTGTATCTCTTGTAAGTCTAATTCAATTGAAATGAATAAGAATATCGCTTTTTCTTCTTATATGATTGTGTCATATAATATATAGCATGGTAGACTTGGACATGTAAATTATAATGTGTTAGGACGTTTGATTAATTTAAATCATGTACCCTCTTTTGAAATTGATAAAAAACATAAATGTGAAATTTGTGTTGAGACAAGATTAACTAAATCTTTATTTCATTCTATTGAAAGAAATTCGGAACTGCTTGATCTTATACATACAGATATTTGTGACTTGAAATTCGTTTAATCTAGGAGAGAAAATAAATATTTTATTATCTTCATAGACGATAGCATAAAATATTGTTATGTATATTTGCTTAAAAGCAAAGATGAGGCTTTAGAGAAATTTATTCTCTTTAAACAAGAAGCACAAAAACCAACTTAATAAGAAAATTAAGGTGGTAAAAAGTGATCGTGGTGGTGAATACGTTGCACCATTTGGTGAGTATTGCTCCCAACATGGTATTATTCATGAAGTAACACCATTATATTCTCCTCAATCAAACGGTGTAGCTGAGTGTAAAAATTGCACTTTAAAAGAAATGATAAATGCATTGCTAACTAGTTCTGGATTACCACAGAACATATAGGGGGAAGCTATTTTGTTAGCTAATTACCTTTTAAATAAGGTACCCCGTAAGAAACAAGAGAAGACCCTTTATGAATTATGGAAAGGTATAAAACATTTCTATAATTACTTGAAAGTGTGAGAGTGTATTGCGAAGGTAATGGCCCTGTTATAGAAGAGAATGAAGATCGATCCAAAGATAGTGGATTGTATTTTCATTGGATATGCTGAATTCAGTAATGCATATCAGTTTTTTGTGTATGAATCTAAAAATTCAGAGATTCACAAGAACACTATTATGGAATCAAAGGACGCCTTATTTTTTGAAAATGTGTTTCCATATAAACTAAGAGATACTGGATCAGGATTCAAACGGTTTCGTGAGACTATTGAAGAGGGAAATAGTCATCAACTGGATGTTAAAAACTCCAAAGAAACAAGAAGTTGAAGAGAATCCTCAATTTGAGGATGATATAGAGTTAGAGGTAGAGTCTAGAAGAAGTAAAAGGGTAAGGGTAGAGAAATCTTTTGAACCAAATTTTCTAACCTATATGCTAGAGGCTGAACCTTGAACCTACAATGAAACTGCAAGTTTAATGGAAAGTCCTTTATGGAAAGAAGCCACAAAAAGTGAACTTGATTCCACCATGTAGAACTATACTTGGGAATTAGTGGATCTCCCTCCGGGAACCAAGCCACTAAGTTCCAAATGGATTTTCAAATGAAAAATAAAGGCAGATGGAACAATTGATAAGTACAAGACTAGACTGGTTATAAAAGGTTATAGACAAAAAAAAAAGGCCTTGGTTACTTTGATACTTATCCTTCTGTGTCGAGAATAACTTTCATTAGGATGATACTTGTAATTGCACTTTGCGGAATCTTGAAATAAATCAAATGGATGTGAAGACAGCCTTTCTAAATTAAGATCTTAAGGAAAAAATCTACATGGAACAACCAGAAGGTTGTGTAGCTTCAGGTCAAGAAAGGAAAGTGTGTAAATTGTGAAGTCTTTATACGGTTTAAAGCAAGCACTAAAACAGTGGCAGTAATGCATATCAGTTTCTTGTGCATGAATCTAAATATTCGGATATTCACAAGAACACTATTATGGAATCAAAGGACGCCTCATTCTGTGAAAATGTGTTTCTATATAAACTAAGAGATACTGGATCAGGATCCAAATTGTTGGTCCCGTGGCAACTAAGAGGAGGGGTGAATTAGCAGCCTTCTAAAAAATTTAAGCAGAAATTAGGTGGTTTGAATAGAAAGAATTTATAGTGGTTCGGCTATAATCTCGAGCCTATGTCCACTTCTCCAATTCTAGAAAGGAATTGGGTTCCACTAAACACTAATGGAAATACAATGAGTTTTTAGAAAAATTATCTCAAATTTAGAGTTTATAGCTAACTCCAAACTTTACAGAAAAATAAACAAAGGATGAGTTCAAAGCTAACTCACAACTATTTCAACAAATGTTGGATTTAAGGATTATCTAACAAACACAAACAAAAGAGATTAATTTGAATGGAAATATAGAGATTTTTGAAGGTTATAAGTGCAGCAGCAGTTGTAAAAACTACTGATACAAAATGAGGGTATCTATACCCAAAAATTCAAAAAATGGCCGTTTGAAGAATTTCAGAAAAAGCAATTTTTTCTGGACATACAGTAGTGTCACGACCGCGACTTGTCCATAAAGTCTGAAACAGTTAAAAATATTCTCTGATATGTCTGGCAGCATCTTATCTGTCGCCCAATCATTCACTGGCATTTGTCTGGTCACGACCGAGACTCTAGGTGTCGCGACCGAGAATTGACACGTAGATGTCAACGGCTCTTTTTAATTTGAAAGTTACGGGCGAGACTCTGGTGAGACTTAGAGATTAATTTTTTCCCTGTTGAGTCGCGACCGCGAGCACTTAGTAGTGACCGAGACCCTTGTGCTGAGGCTAAGTAGCAACCGAAACTTCAATGAGACACAGAGTCTCGACCTGTCCAGTAGGCTTCAGAAAATTTTGGTGAGTTAAGTCACGACCGAGACTCCATTTGTCGCGACTGTGACTCCTGTGCTGAGGTTGAGTCTCGGGTGGAGACAATTGAGTCGCGACCACTCTGAAGGCTGAAGAGAAATTTGTTCTTGTTGAGTCGCGAGCGCAACACATTGGTCGCGAGCGCGACTCTGTTGCAGTAATGTTACGTTACTTTTTTTTTTGTTTTAATCTTAACTTAGATCGCTTTGGCATGATGAGTATTCAGCTGATAAACATTAAATCATTTGAAATATCATTAGTAACTTCACAATATCAAGTATAAGTTGGTCAAACAATCAAAACAAGAGATTTTGGAACCAAGGCACAACATAAATAATCTCAAGAGACTATTGAAGAGGGAAACAGTCATCAACCGGATGTTAAAAACTGTAAAAAAATAAGTAGTTGAAGAGAATCCTCAATAGGAGGATGACACAGAGGTAGATGTAAAGTCTAGAAGAAGTAAAAGGGCAAGGGTAGAGAAATCTTTCGGACCAAATTTTTTAACCTATATTTAGAGGCTAAACCTTAAACTTATAGTGAAGTTGTAAGTTCAATGAAAAGTCCTTTATGGAAAGAAGCCATAAAGAGTAAACTTGATTCCATCATGCAGAACCATACTTGAGAATTAGTAGGTCTCCCTCTGGGAACCAAGCCACTAAGTTCCAAATGAATTTTTAAATGGAAAATAAAGGCAAATAGAACAATTGATAAGTACAAGGCTATACTGGTTATAAAAGGTTATAGACATAAAAAAGGCCTTGATTACTTTAATACTTATCATCATGTGTCGAGAATAACTTCCATTATGATGATACTTGCAATTACCGCTTCGCGGAATCTTGAAGTACATCAAATGGATGTGAAGATAGCCTTTCTGAATTGAGATATTGAGGAAGAAATCTATATGGAACAACCAAAAGGTTGTGTAGCTCCAGGTCAAGAAAGGAAAGTGTGTAAATTGGTGAAGTCTTTATACAGTTTAAAGCAAGTACCAAAACAGTGGCATAAGAAATTTGATGATGCTATGATAACTAATGGTTATCAAATCAACAAGTATAACAAATGTATTTATGTCAAAGCTACAAACGTAGGATATGTTATTCTGTGTTTGTATGTTGATGATATACTCATTGTGGAAAATAATGAGAAAATGGTAAGAAATACCAAAGATATGTTAAATTCTAAATTTGACATGAAAGATATTAGAATAACAGATGTAATTTTAGGCATTCAAATTAAACGTTTACCTGACGGTCTCATTTTATCTCAATCATACTATGTGGATAAAATATTTGAAAAGTTTAACAAGGTGATTCTGGTATAGCCAGAACTCCTTTAGATATTAGTCAATATTTGTCCAAAAAATAAAGGTGAAGGCATAAACCAAGTGGAATATGAAAGAGTGATAGGCAGTCTAATGTACCTTTTGAGTTGTACAAGACCTGATGTTACTTTCACAGTACGCAATTTAAGCAAGTATACCAGTAATCCAGAGGAGATTCACTGGAGGGCTATCATAAGAATACTGAGGTATTTGAGATATACACGTAATTCTGAACTGCACTATTCGAGAAATCCTGCAGTAGTGGAAGAATACTCTGATGCTAGCTGGATTGCTGACATTAAAAATTCCAAAAGAACAAGTGGATACGTGTTCACCTTAGGAGGGGGAGCTATATCGTGGAAATCCTCAAGACAAAAGATCATAACCAGATTCACCATGGAATCTGAGTTTGTAGCTTTGGATAAAGCTAGAGAGGAAGCTGAATGGCTTCAAAATTTCTTAGAGGATATTCCTGAATGGTCAAAATCTGTGCCTGCTATTTTTATTCACTACGACAATCAAGCATCGATTAATAGAGCACAAAATGTTATATACAATGATAAGTCGAGACACATGCGTTGTCGACATAACACCATAAGGCAACTGATCTCAACGAGAGTTATCTCTATCAACTTTGTAAGGTCAAAAGATAACACTGCGGATCTGCTAACTAAAGGTTTGAATCGAGATCAGATTATTAAAACATCGAAAGGAATGGGACTGAAGCCCATGAATATTTAAGGAGCTATGTGAAGGAAAATCCAACCTTGTTTACTAGAGATCCTAAGATCTTAGTTCAATGTGACAACCTAATTACATAGACCTTATTAGTCACTGTAGGGGTTCAACCCCGTATCCATTCCTATGATGTAAACAGTGATAAAATGCGATAAGGTTAAGCTATGCTTTTAATGACTTTTGGTGTGTCAAAAGATTGAGCAAAAGAGGTCACCTATATCAAAGTGAAGTGGGGTCGCTTCAAAGGAGGCTAATGGGGCTTAGCTCTCTGAAACTCTTACAAAACCAGGCGATGTCCATGACCATAACAGACATAATCATGAGAACCAAAAATCGTGTTATATTGATATTTGTGTGCGGTATGTTATTATTTACACAAACAACAGAATAGTTTAAGGATATCGCGTCTACTAATCAGCCAGTAAAGTAAATATACTTGCATAAGAGAAGGTTCAAAGGTTAAAGCCTACCTATCCTATGCAAATATCGACTGTAGAGTCTTATCACCACTTCAAATTTTTGAAAATTCCATTTCATTTTTAATTTTCATTCATGTGGATGATTGTTGAATATATGGTATTAGTAAGTGATTATTTTTCAAATTTGAGCATAATAATTTAACGGAAAAATTGTGTTTTAGATAACGTGAAATATGTCAATGTATTCTACGCAATGAAAGTTTTCCAACTGTATATTATATGCTCAAAATGGATTAAAAATGAATGAGAAATTGAAGCTCAAAGTGAGTATATTTTTTTTTTCCTCATTTAAACTTATGTAATTTTTTCATCCAAAAGTCAATGTGATTTAATGTTTTTTTCAAACTTTGGAATTGAAAAAAACAATGTTACTTTTCATCTAAAAGTCAATGTGATTTAATGTTTGTTTGACTTTGAAATTAGAAAAGTAGCATATTTATTGACAAATTTAATATGCCATTTATGTTCAACAATATTCCATGTTCCTTAACCTATCTATAAAAGCAACAGATTTTCATTTTGTTAAGTGCTACGAAAATCTCTTTAAAATATTTGCTTTCATTCTCTTTGAAAAAAAAATTCCCAAAATCTTTTCCTTCAATTTTTTTTTTCCATTCATAGGCAGGCTACTAGTCTAGGTTCCAGTGATAATTCTACACACGGTTCGGTTCGTCTACGTTGCCATTGTATCATGAGAGAATTGTCATACGCGGGTAAATTTCATCTTAAAGAAACTGTTCGTACATACCTCGATTTTTAAACTTCTCTTTCTTCCTTGTTAAGGTTTAATCTTAATTTATTTTTATATTCAATTTACAGTTTATTATTTTGTATACTGTAATAATTTTTTATTTGCAATTTTTTATTAATAAAATTCGTATTTCTTATATTTTGTACTCATGAATCTAACAGCTTTTACCATCTTCTTTGATTAAATCATTCACCCAATAGTGGCTAACATCATCTCTATTTCTCCATTTTGGTTTGAATGGGTAATAGGTTGGCACCCGTGGGTCTTGAAAGCATGATACTCTTTTGCCTGATCTGATATGTCATCGCAGACTTTCTCCATTAAATTTCTACCATAAAGCTCTACCATCCTCATGAGGGGTTTCTCCCTTTCCTCGCATCCTAAAAACTAGTAAAAGTAAAATAGCAGCCCTTAAAGAATCTTGCTAGTAGAGAAGTCAGGTTTGTCAGTATTCGCCATCCCTGTTTTGCCAAAAGAGCCAGGTTGAAGGCCTTCCAGTCTTTAAACCCAAGTCCACCATCATCCTTATGACAACAGACTTTATTCCATACTATCTAATGCATCCTTTGCTGATCTTTCTTTTGCCCCATCAATAATTAAACACCATACTAATAAGTTTATCAGTGAGGATTTTTGGTACTTTGAAACAAGAGAACGCATAAACAGAAATTGTTGCAATCACATATTTGATCATCACTTCCCTGTGTATGAGAGTTCTTTCTCCTTTCACCCATTCAACTTGTTATGTATTTTCTCCTTAATTTTCAAGAATGTCTATTTCTTTGAACACTCTATCGCCGATGGCAGCCCAAGGTACCTATCTTGTCCTCCTACTTTTTCCACTCCAAGATAGCTTGCAACTTCCATGTAGTGAATTCGGTGTATTATTTGAGAAGAAGAGGGCTGATTTTGTAAAATTTATTTTCTGTCTACTTGCCTTTGCATAAGCTTCCAAGATTCCTTTGATCTCCTTTGCATGTGCCATATTGGCTCTGTCACAGTCTAAAAATTATAAATTTTACTAATTGTAAAAGGACTAAGTTGGAATTAGTAAATTTTTTTGGTTGAGTTTAAGTTTTCATTTAAATAACAGTCTATAAATTATACCGACGATGGGTAATGAAAAAAATAAACCATCGTAATTAAAGAAAAAACCTCCAATAAACATATAATAAACCTTTAAATAATAATAAACCATTAGAGACCAAATGTAAACCTACGTAAATAAAATTGAAATTTAGTAGAATTCAAGTGAAATGAAATGCAAATTCACCAATTATTTACAGAATAGTTAATGGACAGATTAGAATGAGAATTGATTGAGATTATTAACAAGTGGCAAACAAAGTCATGCGAAATGGTAGAAAAATGAGAAAACAAACAAATTGAAATGGAGACTTTTGGTGCATTAATTGATTAATTGGCAAACAAGGTTGTTAATGAAGGATTATAGAAGATAAGGAAATGGGGAAGCGGACAAATTAGTTATGGCTATAAAAAGGATGCCAAGGATGCCATTTTTTGAGCTTCAAAATATAAGTAAAAATATATTTTTATTACCAACTTTTCATACATCTGTTATTTTCAGAAACTAACACCATAAAACCACTCCTAGGATTCTGGTGATCAGTTTTGACGTAAAAAACACCTCAAACGGTTGCCGAAAACTCAATTTCCAATCGGGTCAGCTTCAAACCTGATAAAAATGACCCGCTGCCTTCAACTTCATCTTTCTCCTTCTCCGGTCACCGTCCGTCCAACCTATGACCACTAAAAGGTCGGTGACTTCAAGACAAAAAGATCGATACCTCATTTGCCATGTTTCGTTGATGGAAATGAGAGAAAAGAAGCAAAACCTGATGACCCATTATGACCTGTTTTTGGGTCTATCGGGCGAGGAAGACGATCCAAAACGCAGAAACAGCTCGCATTTTGGGCAATTTACGCGGCAGAGGCCCGTGTTTCTGGCTCATTTCGCTTTGGTGCTTGAAATTTCTGCCGTTTTTTATTTAAGTCCTTCCGGCCTATTTTCTTAAAGTAATTGACCACTAAACTTACTTTAGCTTTTCAATTTAGTCCAACAACCTATATAATTAATTATTTTGAGAATTAAATTTTTTAAGGACTTAAATAAATTACAATGACTTCAAATTAAGCCTAAATATTTTAAATTAGATTTAATTGGATATTGAGAGACTCAAATATTTATTTTGGATAATATTTATTGGACATCTATTTATTTTGGACAGTATTTATTAGACATCTATTTTGGACAAGTTTATCGGATATCTATTTTGGACTATATTTATTGGACATCTTAAGGACAATTAAAAAGAATTGCACTCTAAAAATTTAAAAATAAAATAAATGAAAATATTCAGACATATAGTGTTCTTATAATTATATAGAAAATGTTAGGACCATCCGGGATAAGAGAGATAGAACCAAAACTCAAAGGAAAAGTAGATTAATTGAGCGAGAATGAGGTTTGATACTTTAACTTTGAAAAACTGTAACACCTCTTATACACCTACCGAAGTAGACCTATAAGAGGGCTACACGTGTCTTAGTACGGTATACAAAACATAAAAATTTTTCATTACATCTATTACTTTACAAAATAATATATCTTTCATGAATTACATTTTTCTCTTTTTCAATATATCAATATATGCCACACTACTCCAACTTCTAGTATCTTTGATGCCAATCCTCTAGACTAGTTCTTTCTTGACTTTTGCTTCTGACACCTACAAATTAGCAAACACTAACTTGCTGAGCGTTGGGCTCAGTGGATATTTTACTTAAATAAATATAAGCATAGCATAACCATTCATAATTCAACTCATATTATAGCCATCGAGCATTCATAACATCACATAGCAATACATATGTCACAGTACATAAATAAGTATAAGTAAAATATCAAAC
>CATIWJ010005116.1:0-11094 GCA_949640765.1 Croton laevigatus | reverse complement strand
AGAAAGAAATGAACAAAACCCTAATTCAAAAGCTTCAGGTCATAGAAGAGGTTCTTGGGGAACAGGACCAAATGGGGAAAATGGAATTTTGTCTCCAATGGTTTTAAAGCCAGTTCCTTTGGATTTTGATCAGTGTACACCGGTTAAACAGAGATCAAGTTGTGCAAAATTTGCATCTCCTTTGATAAAAACAAAAATGGGTAAAGATGGAAATGGAAGTGCAATTAGATGCTCATTTGGTGGTGGTTTGCTTGCTAAAATGGCAGATAGTAAAGGAGAAAGTCCTGCATTGCTTAGAAAAAGCTGTGTAGCTTCATCTGCATCAAAGTTTCCCAGAAGCAGAAGTGTTTGTGATAGAGATGCTAGAATTCCAATTAGTCCCTTCGAAGACCCATCTGTAGGTACATTTTTCCTCAAAATTATTACATTTCAAATCACACCATGTTTTTATGATGTTCTGATTTTCAATTGTACCTTAAGAATTGAAATTTCTGTACTTTTGCAGGAAAAGAAAAGCTCAACTCCACCACCCAATGTTAAGAATGTGAAAGTGGTAGCTTCCCTGAAAATGGGAGGAGAATCACAGAATTTCACCAATTCAAAGCCTGCCCCAGAACTACACTCTCTATGTAACAGCAACTCTGCTTATGATGACGGTACAAATTCTCCCATGAATCTTCCTGGAAAGTTAAGCATTCTTGGAAAGGTAACAACTTTAAGATTCCTTGTGATTGGGAATTTGAAATTGGATACAATTTCCCTTTTCTTTTGCTGACTGTTGGTGGATTAACAGGAAGCTGTGCATCAAAGAGAAACTGCGCAAAAGATTGCCCTTCAAGCCTTAAGAGATGCTTCAGCTACTGAATCTTTCGTTCGATCTCTCAAGTACTAAAACATTTGCCATCTTTCTGTTACAATTGAGTATCATCTTGTGTTTTTTATGATATTAAATGTTTATCCATAATCTTCTGATGTTGTAGGACATTTTCAAACATAACCAAAACAGCAAAACCAGAAGCTCCAACACCCTGTTTCGACAAGTTTCTCGAATTTCATGCCCAAATTGTGCAAGCTGTTTCAGAAAGTCTTGTTTTGTTTAAAAAAAGCTGTGTAGCTTCATCTGCATCAAAGTTTCCCAGAAGCAAGTGTTTGTGATAGAGATGCTAGAATTACAATTAGTCCCTTCAAAGACCCATCTGTAGGTACATTTTTCCTCAAAATTATTACATTTCAAATCACAACCTGTTTTTACGATGTTCTGATTTTCAATTGTACCTTAAGAATTGAAATTTCTGTACTTTTGTAGGAAAAGAAAAGCTCAACTCCACCACCCAATGTTAAGAATGTGAAAGTGGTAGCTTCCCTGAAAATGGGAGGAGAATCACAGAATTTCACCGATTCAAAGCCTGCCCCAGAACTGCAGTCTCTATGTAACAGCAACTCTGCTTATGATGACGGTACAAATTCTCCCATGAATCTTCCTGGAAAGTTAAGCATTCTCGGAAAGGTAACAACTTTGAGATTCCTCGTGATTGGGAATTTGAAATTGGATACAATTTCCCTCAGGAAGCTGTGCAGTGCAACAAAGAGAACCTGCGCAAAAGATGGCCCTTTCAAGCCTTAAGAGATGCTTCAGCTACTGAATCTTTAGTTCGATCTCTCAAGTACTAAAAAATTTGCCATCTTTCTGTTACAATTTAGTATCATCTTGTGTTGTTTATGATAGTAAATGTTTATCCATAATCTTCTGATGTTGTAGGACATTTTCAAACATAACCAAAACAGCAAGACCAGAAGCTCCAACACCCTGTTTCGACAAGTTTCTCGAATTTCATGCCCAAATTGTGCAAGCTGTTTCAGAAATGGTGTCTGTTAGAATTAATTAGTTAAATATTCGCTCATGACTTATGGATCATGAGTCGACCCAATAAATGATGGGTCATGAGGTTAAATGGGTAACCCTAATAACCTATATAGATTCCTAATCAGAAATTAGAGAAACAGAACTCACGTTAGTTAGTTTTTGCGTCTCCTCTGAAATCTCATTCCTTCCAATCTCTTCCTCAAAAGTTCTTAGATCGTGAAATTGCACTACAGGATTTAATATTCTGTAGACGGCCTAGAGTACACGATCCATCAATTGTATCGCTTCCGTACATGGGAATCCGTTCGTCGACATAAAGTCTATTTCCAATCTATTGATTTATTTATTCGTTATAGATGAATTCCTTCATTAGTATTAGAGCCTACTAGATTTTACGATTGAATGTGTTCGATTAATTATTCATATTTATGTGTAAATATGATTGGTATTTGTTATTAGATTAATTTTGAAATTAATTTCTTGTGCTATTATTTTTGATGAACAAATCTGTTTAATTTGATGAACAAATTGTATCCAGCCTTGATGGATCGCCGTCGTGGGAGCCTAGCGATGGCCTCGGATCTTCGCGGTTGGTCTGCGGTGTGGCAGCTCTAGGTGGCGACACAGCAAAGATCGTTTATGGTAGATCGAAGGTCTATCCTTCGTTTTTCCTTCGTGCTTCTCCTCTGTTTCTCCATCTTTTCCGACGATCAGAGTTTCGTAGGTCTCGGACTGCCAGGCCGGAGGCGGCGCTTGTGCTGCGCTGCCACTTGCTGCTGTTGCAACTGACGATGGCGGCTGGACAGTGGGCGACTGTAGAAAACACGTCTGGCGGCTAGGGTTTCCTGAGGTTGAAGATGCGGCAAATCTCCTCTTTGGTCCCTCGTCTTATTCTGGTCCTTCTTTTGGTGCTCGAAGCTTTCTGTGTTTTGTTTTAGCACCTAAACTTTTGTTTATCTTTCAAAATAGTCCTCCTGGCAGAATTTTTTTTTTGATATTAATTTTAATTGCCATTCATTTTTTTAAAAAAAAAACTAATAATCTATTTATTTGAACACCTAATTTAATTAAATTGTATTTTTTGATTAAATATTTTTTTGGGTACAATTAATGTTTATTTCTAAATAATATTTTAAAATTTAAATTCTAATATGTTTGGAATTAGAAATTAATTTGTTTAATCCTACGTAAAATTATCTTATGGACTTAAATAAATAAATAAATAAAATAATTTTAATTTAACCTTAATTCTAATTAGTTTGGAATTAGTTCAATTTTTAATTTGTTTAGAATTGATCGATTAAGTCTTATTAAAATAATTTACCAAAATTTTAAAATGTTAGAATAAAATTTCTATTAGGTGTGACTCTTGATTAATTATTATTTTGTATAATAATTTTTTCTATAAATATGTTATAGAATTTAAAATCGAGGCTTGTTGGCTTTAATTTTTGAAAAATCTTGAAAATTACTTTGTGTGATATTAATTCATCTTCTATGAATGTGTCGTAGAAAATGGTAAGGTTTATCAGGACTCCTCACCTAGCACGTACCCAAAAGGAAAAATAACGAGTTGTCTTGGCCGAGGCTAGAGCTTTGAAAAAGAAATTGAACAAGAAAACCAATAAGAGGGATATTGACAAAATTTCAACCCACCTTGTCAAAATGAATAGTGTAATTCAAAATGTCATTTGAAAAGGAGGTTTCGAAAGGGGTAAGAATGAGAGAACCCTTTTTGAAGTAGTGCGTCAGTCCTTTCAAGACGAGAGGATGGAGGACCTCATGGATCAATCTTGGATTGAATCAAGTGGGACTTATGGCAATTCCATTATGATCTTCCTTTCTAAGGTTGCAAGGGATGGTGTTTATAGGACTCAAGACCCTAGCAACTTTATGACTCTTAGGAGTGGGCGAGCACTGATTCGTTGTGTGCAATGGGATGAAATCCATTTAGTTCCCCAAGACTTAATAAATAAAGTTGCCGAGTCTACTCTACTCAACAATTTGGTCATGGGTTTTTAGAAGAATAATGTTTCTTCTATTATTATTATTTTTTCTATTTAGTATAGGAATAAGAATAAATTTGTTTTATTCATTAGTTTTTTTTTAATTTTATTTGTTAAAGTTTTATCTTATAGCACATGAATCTAATAACGAATATTTGTGTGATTCATTTTTTTAGTAAATGAATTTCTTATATTTTTTTAGAAATATGAATTTGCTTGGATGCATGATATGATTGGTTTCTTTTTTTAAATATTGGATGATTTTGTTTTAATTTGTTTAAATTTAATTCATGTTGAATATTTATATATGTTTGTTATGTATGAACATAAGTAGAAACCAACAATTTTAAGTTAGAGTTATGAGAATTTAAACTTATGAGCTATATGAGCTTGAGTTATCCAACCAAAAATATTGCTATGTACAACCATTTCAATAAGTTAAACTAAACATTAGTTCTTAGAGAGTAATTATGAACATAGTGACCTTTCCGAATCTAGGTCTAGTGAGAGGTTTTACAAGTTAATATGTGTTAGTACATAGTAATAGAATATATGTTGCTTTAGAGATCTTAACTGTGCAAACCTAATTTTGTAGATCAAAAGAATTTACCATGTCTTCCGCTAAGTCCATTGTTGCTAAACTTAACAAAGATCTCCGGTTGAATGGTGACAACTATGAGATATGGGCGATGAAGATTCAAGATGTGCTCGAGGACCAAGAGGTCCTTAAAACTTTGAATCATGTCATGGCCAAGCCCGAGGAAGGCACTACTGCCCAGCATAAGGGGGGCAGAGAGACATACCTAGCATGGAAGAAGAAGAATTCTACTACTTGCATCATCATGCTTAGTGCTATGGATGATGACATTGCAAAACAGTTTCACAACTATGAGAATGCAATGGAGCAGTGGACCCAATTGCGAGAGAGTTTTGGGGGTGTGTCTCTCACTAAACTTCGTTCTCTCACAATCAAGTTTGACACTTATAAGAAGCGTGTGATCACACAATAAAAAAAGCATTTAAGAGAAATGCAAAACATGATCAATGAGCTTAGTGATGCTGGTTACAAGCTCACAGAAGAGCAAAAAATTCAAGCAGTCATCCGTTCCCTGCCCAACAGTTGGGAGCATATGAGAATGCACCTAACTCATGAAAAGTCTATCAAGACTTTTATCGATGCTGCACGTGACTTGGAACTAGAGGAAGATTGATTAGCATCGATCAAAGTTAATTCTCAAGTGCATATGGCACATTCTAACACCTCGAATGGAACAAGTTCCAACAACAAAAAGCGTAAAGCTAAGAGGAAGGGTAAGGCTACTGAGCCCAAAAAGCAAAACACAAACCAAAGCAAGGGAAAAGGGTCAAAGAAAAAGAAGAAGGTGAACGTGGCGCGTGTGAAGTGCGACAATTGCCAGGAAATGGGGCACTATGCAAAAGACTGCACTGCTCCTAAAAAGGTACATCCTATAATTTCCTATGTGAGTGAGATTTATGTATCTAGTTCTGTTTTCTTAACTGAATTTGATCCTTTATGGGTTATTGATTCAGGTGCGACCGACCATGTAGTAAAAGATCATGCATCTTTTGTGGATTTTTGACGAGTACAAGAAGGTCAAAGGTTATGTCAGTAATAATGCGTGAGTGACTATTAAGGTTATTGGCACATGTAAATTAGTTTTGCATAAAGGCCGTACTCTATACCTACATGATGTACTTTATGCACCAAGTATTCGTAGGAATTTGCTTTCTGTTTTGGTTTTGATGAAACTAGGTTTTAATTTATTTTTTGTGGATGACAGTGTTCGTTTATATTTAGGTACGACTGTTTATGGTTTTGGTTATGTACTGAATGGTTTTATTATTATTAATATTGACCGAGACAATTTAAATAATGATATTAATTTTTCTTTTATTGAATCTTCACATAGAGATGTGGACAAAAATAATTTATGACATGCACGTTTAAATCACATTAGCTAAGAACGAATGAGTCGTCTCGCAAAATAAGGCATATTAGGTGACTTATAAAAGGTAGAGTTACCAATGTGCGAGCACTGCCTAAAAGGAAAACTAACTAGAAAATCATTTAGTAAAGCAACTAGGGCCGAATTTTCTTTGCAATTAATTCACTCTGATGTTTGTGGACCAATGAATGTTAGGGCTAGGCATGTGGCTCACTATTTCATCACTTTCATAGATGAATATACCAGGTATGGTCACATTTACTTGATGTCTCACAAATCTGAAGCCTTAGGTTGCTTTAGAAGATTTATGAATCTCGTTAAAAATCAATTAGACAAACGTATTAAAGTTTTGAGAACTGCCCGTGGTCGGGAATATCTATCAGATGAGTTCAAAGCCTTATGTGATGAAAAAAGAATAGAACATCAGTTGTTTATTCCAAGAACCCCACAACAAACGGTGTTACCGAACGGAGAAATAGAACTCTCCTAGACATGATAAGATCTATGATGGCATAAGCAAGTTTGCTTATCTCTTTTTGGGGAGATGCGCTGCTTACAGCCGCGTATGTCTTAAATCGTGAGCCCTCCAAATCTGTTACACTTACTCCATATGAGTTATGGACAGGGTGAAAGCCCGATCTAAGTTATTTTCACCCATGGGGGTGCTCTGCCTACGTACATGATACCTTAAGTAAATTTGAAAAATTTGGCTTACGAGGAAAACAGTGTATCTTTATAAGATACCCTGAAGTATCAAACGGATATGTCTTGGTAGGTGAGCAAGAAAATGGTCAAGTAAATGAGATGGAATCAAGAGATGTAACATTTATTGAAGGTCAGTTTCCAAAGTTAGGAGATGTAGGTTAAGATTTTTCACTTTACGAAACTGTGGATTTTAACACTCATGGATCACTCCATTCGAGTGGGAGAATTCTTGAGATTGAAGATGGTGATCTTTAAACGAATGTTTCTAATCATGAGTTGGATGGGAATAATCAGCCAAGTGAAAACATGGATCCTAATTTCAGTGGGAGTTTGAATCCAAATCTAAGAATCTTAAATTCAAGTGAATGTGTTCATGAAAATCAAGAGTTGCGAAGATCTAAAAGGAAAAGGTTTTTGCCTTCACGTTATCGCGAGGATGATGAGAATGCTAGCCATGCCTTTTTAATTGACCTACTAGATGATGATGAGCCTAAGAATGTGTTCGAAGTTTTGTCATGTCCTGCTAAGGATAAATGGATTATAGTAATGGAAGAAGAATTAGCGTCAATGGAGTCTCATAAAGTTTGGACTCTAACTGACCTTCCAAAGGGACGCAAAGCGATAGGGAATAAATAGGTTCTAAAGATAAAGTGCAAAGCGAATGATAGTATCGAAAGATACAAGGCTCGTTTAGTCGCTAAAGGGTATACTCAACAAGAAGGGATTGATTATGAAGAGACATTTTCTCTTGTTGTTAAAGTAACATTCATTAGACTAATTCTAGCCATAGTAATAAGTTTAGATCTAGAATTACATCATATGGATGTAAAGACTGCATTTCTCAATGGAGAATTGGATGAAGAAATCTATATGAAACAGCCTATGGGCTTCAAACTTCAAAGTAGCGAACATAAGGTTTGCAAACTATTGAAATCAATATATGGACTAAAGCAGTCATCTAGACAATGGTATATTCGTTTTCACAATGCAGTGGAGTCATATGGGTTCTCTGCGGTGGACGAGGACTATTGTGTTTACTACAAAAGGTCTAGAACTAAATTTGTAATAATGACATTATATGTTGATGACATTCTATTGGCTAGTAATGACGTGTCATATCTAGTGGACATAAAAAATTGGTTATCGTCTAATTTTGAAATGAAAGACATGGGTGAGGCCGCATATATTTTTGGAATTAAGATTTCAACAAATCATGAAAAGAGATTGTTGTCACTCTCACAAGAAACATATATAGAAAAAGTTCTAAAACATTTCAATATGCACACAACCAAACCTATGGATACACCCATTTATAAAGGAGAAGTCCTTAGCAAAGAAATGTGTCAAAAAAGTCAAGAGGACATTGAGGACATGAGAACCATTCCTTATGCTAGTGCGGTTGGAAGTTTAATGCATGCTATATTGTGTACGAGATCGAATATCTGCTATGCTGTTGGGTTAGTAAGCAGATTTCAGTCTAATCTTGGTAAAGCACATTGGAAAGCAGTACTAAGATACTTAAGAGGCACAGCGAATTATCAGTTATGTTATCAAAGGAGTAATGTCCAACTGGTAGGATATACTGATGCTGATTGGGCTGGTGATGCTGACGAGAGAAAGTCAACATCTAGTTACGTGTTCTTACTGGGAGACATATCAATTTTTTGGTATAGTAAGAAGCAAACGTGTGTTGCATTGTCAGCTATGGATGCTGAATTTGTGGCGTTTTTAGTCGCTGTCCAAGAAGGAGTATGGTTGAATAGATTTTTAAATTATTTAAACCGAGAAGCTCCTCAAAGCCCGGTGACAATCATAAGTGATAGTCAATCTTCAATTGCTTACACAAAAGATCCCAAGTTCCATAGCAAAACTAAGCATATTGACATTAAGTATCAGTTTGTGAAAGATTTGGTTGCACGAGGAGAGGTGAATGTTTAATACATTGCTATGCAAGATATGATTGCAGATCCCCTTACCAAGGCTGTTTCTAGATATTTGTTTCAGAAACACTTTAAGTCTTTTGGATTGCGTAGATTTTGATTATGTATTTAATTTTTTCATGTTTGAGTAAACATGAGTTATTGTTTTTATTTTTCAATAAATACAATAGTTCACCGAGCAATATATATGTGTTTGTTAAATGTATGAGACATTTACGTTATAAATGCATGAGACGTTTATATTTTGCATGTATATGACATTTAAGTTATAGATGTATATGGCTTTTATGTTTTGTTGGGAGTCATGTTAGATAGGAAGCCACCTACTCACATGGGTGCTGCCTTAATTTTATTTGGTATGTCCAATAAAATTAGGTTGAGGCAACGTTTTAAATAATTGAGAGCTTATTTAATTTGTGATGCCATCTTGTTGTGAGCAAGATTAAAATCTTACAATCGAGCGAGTAAGTAAAGAAATTTATGAATTTCTTTTAGGGATTAGTCCTGTCTTAAAAAGCTAGTATTGATCTTGAAAGGTTGAGATCGAACTGTATGGTGTAAGAAACATACACAGTATAGTGTAAGAAACATGCGCACTTTTTCAAATGGAAAAAGGAAGACACCATAATATATGTATCATACCATATGTGCGTAAAAGTGACCAAGAGATGGAAAAATTATGAACCAAAGTTTTTGTGATCTCGAATTTTTCCTATTGTGAGACTTTATTCGTCGACATGTGGCCTTTGAAATTTACCCTTATAACCTGGGGCATATTTCTTGAGTATGACTTGACTCTATGGTTTTAGCGAAAATATCTATGGTCATGAGTGATTTGGCCTAAAGAGTTTTATCTGGGTCAGAAAGTAAAGACATTACAAAGAAAATGATGTATGAGGGCAAGATTGTTATTGACTGCATTCATGGTTTCATTCGTTTAGCTGATCAGCCTATCGTATATGAGTTTATGATAGTGAATGAATGAAATAATGCTAGAGATTAATTGTGAGTAGCAATGAATGCATAGAAACATTCTGGGGTAAGGCATATGTTCTAGATAATGGAGGAACCTTCAACGGATTATCGAGACGTCATATGTCCCTAACAGGTATACGACATTTGAGTTCTCGAGGTATGCTTGCCCACGATCTATTTGCTTGTATGATTTTGAGATTGGATATGACAGATGAGAGGTCAGTCATGTGCGAGTGGGAGATGTTAGATTTAATTAAATAAATGAGTATTATTTAATTAATTATCCACCCATGACTTATGGATCATGGGTGGACCCTAATGTGATGGGTCGTTGGGTTAATGGGTAACCCAAATAACCCATCACATATATAAGCATCCCTAATACAGAATTAGGGATGCACGTAAGAATACGCAGTACGTAAAACAAGTTTTACGTTCTTCCGTTTTCTAAACTTCTCTCGCATAAAACTTCTTCAAATCTCTTCCTCTTAGTTCTAGAAATCGATCACTAGGGCTATATGCTCTATTGACGGTCTAGCTACCGATCCATCGCTTCCGCACGTGGAATAGTTCATCAATATTGAGGTATTTATTACTATTCCTAAACTGATTTAATTATATTTGTTATGATTAAATGCTTCATATCTGTTAACTCGAAACCTTTGAACTTGATTAATTGTGCATTAGACCAAGAGTTTTCAGCATGCAATACTGCTCAAGAATTCTGGGAGAAGCTGAAAGTGACTTATAAAGGTACTAATGAAGTTAATAAATCCCTAATTAACATTCTTTAAAGGAAATACAAGATGTTTTCAATGAAAGATGGAGAGTCGATCACTGATCTTTACAATTGGTTCACAACCATTGTTATTAGAGTTTTGGGGAAAGAAATCATTGAGGAGGAACCTAAATTTTGATGGCGAATACAAGAAAACGAAAGGTATAACGCTCAAAGTAGATTCAAGTTGTGAATACTCCGATGAAGATGACAGTGACAGCATAGCCCTCGTCGTTAGAAGATTCAGAAGAATGTACAAAAGGTAGTTGGCGGCAAAACTTTTTGATTTTTTTTTAGTCGTTATTGTGGGTGCAATAATCTCTTTAATTTTTTTTTTTTTTATAGTCTTTAACCTTATACTTATTAACCTTTTTTTTTTTTTTTTATTGTCGGCAAAATGATTTGAAAACTTCTTGTAAATTTGTGGCAAGCCAATTGATTGTTTTCGTTTTCTATTTAATGGAGGATTTAATCCATTAATCAGAGAAGACCAGGTCTTCAACTCCAATCTAACTGTATCTTTTTATATTCTCTTAAAAAAAACTGCCTTTTATAAAATGTTTTTTTAAAATATAAAATACTCTCACTATCCCGCTAAGATTTTTTTTAATAATTTTGATTATTTTATGTCTTTATAAATAATTTATTAATTTAAAGAAATACTTCATAATTATTTATAAATTACTTATTTTCATATTTAAAACAAAAACTTCTCAATTTATTTTTAACTAAATTATAATTTAAAAATAACTTTACAAAATAAATTAGAAAAATAAGTTCAAGAGGAAACACTATATTTTATAGTTTGCTGTTTTATTTTTTTATGATTTATAATAAAATTATTTTTTATTTTCACCGT
>CATIWJ010005111.1:0-12085 GCA_949640765.1 Croton laevigatus | reverse complement strand
TGACAAGTTTGTTAAATTTAAATTTTAAAATATCATACCTGGCCTGTTGGAATTTGACCAATTCCCCAATAATCCCAATCTATCTATATCTACAGTATACTCTATATACTATAAAAACATATTCACTCCCTCAAAATGCTACTACACAATTTATATTATTAAAATTTATATTATCGAAAATAAAATATAATTATTTATAATTATTAATTAATTAAATTTAAATCACATATTAATAAAAAATATTATTTTAATTATTAATAAATTAAATTCAAATCATATTTTAATAAGAAATATTATGTAATTATTTAATTAAATTTCAATTATATTCTAATAAAGATATTGTTTTAATTATTTTATTAATATTAAAGTAATAAATTAATGTAATTAATTATGAATATAATTATAATTTGAGTTTTATAATTAATAATTAGTTTAATTATTCCAACATATGGTGTTTTTACTGAGGTGTTATAGTGAAGAGTGGACGATATAGTTGACCTAAAATTTTTGGACTTTTTGGCAATTATTAAAAGCAATTAAGCATAACTTTATATTAATTAACCATTATTTTACTATAAATTTTAAGATAATTTATTTTTTTTTTAGGTGTAAAGAGATTTGGAAATTTCCACGACATGTGTAGAGTTTTAACGACCTGTAGAGTATAAAAAGATTTATTAAAATGTTAAGGACTTGAACAAAAAATATCTTCCATTTTAATACAATATAATGTAAGTTTGGATTTTACCTAACAATCAAACTGACCTATATCAATTTAGTCTAGTTCTTTATTTTCAAGAAACAAAAACTAGTCAGATTGAATTTTTTTAAACAATAAATTAATTTTATTGTTATCTTTTTCCAAATATAGGAAAAACTTAGTTTGCATGATTTTTTAACCGTTACACAAATAAAGGAAAAGGAAAAGGAAACTCACAGACTTAAGCCATGAGAGATAAGTGAAAAAATCTGTAATAGCTCAAATATAATAAAAATAAAGTATAATTAAGCACTAGGTAATAAGAATGACTTTTGAGATAAAAGTTTATAACCAGACTAAAAAACTTTCTTGAGTAACAGCACATTTTTTAGCCAAATGATTTTTATTCTTGCTAATTTGAATGAAAGTAACAAAAGGAAATGACCCAATAATATTGTCAAATAAATTAAAATATCCCACCAAGACCAAAGTCTTTTATCCGGCTCCAAAATCCAGGTAACATCATTATCATAATCTGATTCGAGGATTAAAAGTAAGTACTTAAAGCAAATTAAGCATAAATCGTGATGGCTTGCGGAATGACTGGCAATTCTGCTAAATTAGAGTCCAAAATGCTTGGATGATGGTGAAAGAAGCTGTGAATTTGACCTTTATCATATCTAAGGACACATCCTGCACTTGATAGTCCTGGTTTATCTTGACTTGAACCGTCTATATTAAATTTTAGGTACCTTGGTTGCAGTTCTCAACATAGTGAAAGATTCAAATTTATATAGAGGTATCTATGATCCAAAGAAAAAGAAACAGAAAGTGTTGGAAAACAAAACTAATCTTTTAAGAAAATTGTTGATGTAGGTAGTTTAATTCTAAAAATCTAAAGGCTTTTTCTTTTGATAAAGTCAATTATTTCTATCTTTGAAATGAGAGTGTCTTCAAAGATTTAATTTTTTGTTTTACTCATGACTCGAAATTTAATTTAATATAAGTGTTTATTATTTTTTAAACCAAATTTATCAAAACAATTGTTCTACTATTTTCAAACCAAATTTATCAAACCAATTGCTCTACTATTATTTATACAGTTGTTATTGAGTATTAATTATTTTTTAATTTATTTATATTCACTGAAACTTTTAAGATTTCTTTTCAATTTTAATATAATATATTTTTTCCTATTTTAAAATAAAGTAAAAAAATTTGGACAGATTTAAAATTTTAAAATAATAATTTCATAACTATAATATAAATAATTATCAAAATTATAAAATAAAAATAAAAAATTATTATAACCAAAACAACTAGTAACCTCTTGCGTAGTAGGTAGGAAAAAACTAGTCTATAAATATATTAAGAGAAATAGAGAGTTTTTAGGTCATATCTTTTTGGTCATTGTTCTAATTATCTATTTTTATAAATTTTTAAATTTATTATTATTATTATTTATTTTTATGAATTTTCAATTTTTCATTTATTTTAAATTTCAATATTTTCTAAAAATAGTGACAATTGCCTAAAAACAGATAAAAGGTACATAGTAGTATTTTTTTTCTTTTAGTCTCTAGGTAAAATAATTATTAATTTCATTTATTACATATCACAATTATTGATATATTAGTTATCTTATTGAATTGGTACATAAATGAAATAGTAGACTAGATCTACCTAAAAATTTCTGATATTTCTTGTGAGATTAATTGTGAAATATTGGTTGAAAAGATTTTTCACTTATTTTATATTAGAATGACCTTTATCATCATAATTATTTTGTTAATATGATATATAACCATTTTACTTTATTTGGATTGATTCAATCAACCACCCAAAATATATTTACTAATTTAAATAGCCATAAGTTAGAAAATTATATGAAAATCATGTTAGGTGATTTAATTTAAAAGCCATTCATGCAATGTAGAAAATCCAAAGTGTTAGGTTTATTAATTTTGTCGTGATTGCGTAATTACAAGAAAAATGAATATTACTCCAGACAAAAAGGAAAAGTTATAAAAAAGCAAAAGTGAAAATAGAAACGAAGCTTCGGAGGCAAAAAGACACAGAGTGATAGTAACGTGCAATTATTAATCATAAGAGAAAGTCTCTATGTGCTTTGTATTTTCTTTGATTTTTCTTCTTCAATGGTGTTTTCTAGAGAGATTTCTTTACGTCTCCACAATTCTCATCTAATCTAATTAAGGAACATTAATTCATATACTTTTGTTTCAACATTGTGCCCGCCATAATTATGACAGCTTCCTCCTCCTTTATGGCTTTTTAAAACAACAATGTGTTTTTTTCCTTTTTTTTAAGGATCTTAACTCGGACTACCTAAGCTTCATCTAATAATAATACGGACGCCCAACTGCCAGAGGCTTTTATAATAAAAGTGATGCATCCATAAAATAAGACAGTAAATAAAACAAAAATTTGAAATTTAAATGTCAGGAACTGCTATAATGTCGTTTTGACCAGGAATCTTATGCAATGCAGCAGAACAGGGATTTCAAAAGTCTTTCACATGACGTACGAGTGATTTCATTTCTATATCAAAAGTGGCTTTTTGTTGAAAAAACCTGCCATTGAAGCAGGTAGTAGTAACCGATAACTTTTTCCAATTTCGATAGGAACAAACCATGGACTAGCTTTCAGCATCACAGTTGAGAAATAAGTAATGGGGAGGAAAGGGGGTTTCCCCTTTTCAACTCCGACACATTTTTAGGGTTTGTTGTGTGCTTTTGCGGCTTTGACATTGCCATCACATACCTCAATAGCATAAATAGTAAGAAATACTGTAATATTTAACTTAACATCATGTAATAGTAACAGCAGAACATTTCATCAACCAGAACAAAAGGCAAGACTTTAGACAGATATTCCCATCATAGGCCAACAGGAAACCTTAAAGGATCCAAATATTTAATATTGTCATGATGTAGCTTTCTTCTATTTTCTAATCAAATAGCAATAAAGAGCTTGTAGCAAATCCCTAGCCTTTGTTTGCTTGCTTAGTTGCACAAAGGAAAATAGATGAAATAAGTAGGGGGAAAAGAAACGAAAATAATAGAATTGAATTATACTTTTATTTCCTTTGTTTGTCTAAATAGACAATGAAAGAAATTAAACTCATTTCCCTTATTATATCAAGAAAACTTCAGTAAATTATTACAACTTCCCTCCTTTTCACTCCAATTTGGGAATGGGCCTTTTGAGGGAATATGATGGAAATTATTTCTTTTCTTTTCCCTCGCAGCTAAAGATTAATTTTTTGGCCAAACAAAGGAATTCAAGGAAATAGAATTGCCTTTCTTTTCCTTTCTCTCCAATTCCCTCAAAACAAACAAAGGCTAAAGGATAAATTCAGACTCTAGGATCCAACCCATAGAATACCATAAGGATTGTAAAGTCACTTCATTATCTATATATATCTCATAAAATTAGAACCCATCTTACCTAATAAATAAAAGAAACTAATAAATTGATATTATATGGTATCATTGCCAATAGAGAGTGAGGAACACATTATCACTCAATGGCCTTAAACAGAGAATGATAAGGCGTACTAACCTATTTTTAGTTATCAACATAAAGAATCACGATTAGCCTCCTCAAGTTGTGTTTTCCTCGCCTTAGAATCATCAAGATAATTCTGGTATGTGTAACAGCCAAAACCCCAAACAGCCATAAGCAATGCAATTACCTTCAGTCCATTCATCTTGTCATGGAAAACCAAGACAGCAGCAATAGGGGATACAGCCAAGGCAAGAGTGCTTATCACATTGGAGAAAAGAGAAGATACCAAGAAAATCAATCCTACAACACCTACAGAACAAACCTGCCAACTCACTGCTGTCCAAACCAGGGTCATAATGTAAGCCACTTTTCCGCAACGAAAACCCTCCATTTCTGTATGAAGAGTCTTCCATTCCCCACTAGCAAAAAGACCAATAACAGAGATGCAACTAGCAACAAGTGATGTATAAATTTGCATTTCTAATACTACAGGAAATGTTTCCTTTCTAATTACCTTTTGGAAGGAAACTTGCATGAGAGAAAGCACAAGAGAGTATATTGCTGAAGCACCAAGAGTACAAAGGAATCCAACTATGTATTTCGACTTAGAGACTCCAGACGGGCCACCAGAGTCATCATTGATTGCAATAAGTGCCGAAGAAAATGAAAGCATAGCCACAGAGTTGAGAATTAATGAAGTGAACTTCTGAGAATTGATGAAGTATGAGAAAACAGCATTGAAAGCTAATTGGGATGCACAAATGAGGGAATAAGTAGACGCGGACAGATACAACAACCCAGTAGAATACAGCATGTTATCACCAGCTATTAGTGCTCCAAGAAAGAAATAGATCAAAGCAAGAGTTCTCATAGATGGTGTGGGGGCGGAACTGGAAGGGACTGAAGACTCTTGAAAGTAAGCAAGTAAAACAAGAGGGATGTAAAGAATAGGAAAGGCAACAGTCTGAACAAGTGTTGCCATCCATTTACTATTTCCACCTTTGTCATAATAAAATCTACCCAGAAGAACAGCAGCAGATTGGCCTACAACAAGGAAGATGATGTTGATAGTCACCAACAGCCACCATTGCCAATGCTTGAGATTCAGCAATAGGGACCGTGCAGTAGTGTGTTCATCCTTATTCAAAATTGGTTGCTGGTTATCTGCAACAGGGTAAATCAGACAAAACAATTTACAGAAGATCAACAAGACAAGTACATATCCAACATAGTCAGTCGTAGAAATTACTCATTAGCCAAAGAATCAAAATACCAATATGGAAAAGAGAATATATATTAGATTCATACATTTCAAGCCAAACAAACACTTTATGCTCCAAATTATATGCACTACTAGCTTAAAAAAATCCTTATATATAGTCGAGCTTATATGTTTGCATCTCATACGAATTATCTGAAATCTCCTCATTTTGAAAATTATCTGAAATTTGCTTTAAGATTATTTTTGCTGTTTTCTTTGGGAGGGCGCCGCAATTACAGAATTCTCAAAAATTCGAACTCAATGGCCACAAAACAAAAGAGAATCGAAGATTAAAAAACTCACAGGGCATCATCAAAACGAACGAAGTACAAAAAAATAAGAAGAAGAATCGAGAAACAATACCTGTCATGCTTGCCTAAAATCGGAAGGACGACTAGAAATAGCAGAAAGCTGAAATTCGATAAGGAGAAGAAAAATCTATGAACATTTAAGCAAGGAAAAAAAGCTTCAGCTGACACCCTTTCTACTGTGAGTGGTGCGTGCAGTTGGCGAAGTAGTAGCGATTCACGGATCCAATTCTGTTCCAGTTTGCAAACCAAATTCGCGGTACAGCTGCTTGTGCGTTGCCCCCGTCCGAACAGTCCTCTTCTGCCCACGTGGATTTTCTTATATCGCAGTCAGATTTCTTTTAGGGCGGGGAATCAATTCTAAGAAACTAATCATATCACCGGCTCATACTATCTCTGTTTTTATGATATGGTTATATTTTTCTTTTTGAATTTTTTTTTAGTTATTTATATTTTCATTTATAGTAAATTTTATAATTATTTATTATTATTTTTTTATTGGTATTAGTGAAAAAGTAAATTTTTAAAGGGTTAATAATTGTTTATTATTATTTCTATATTGGTATTGATAAAAAGTGGATTTGTATTGATATTGGTAAAATAGTGAATGTAAAGATATGAGAAAAACGGAGGTAGTATAAATTAAGAAAAAATATTTAGGTTGCGAGTAACAGTTTTTTTTTTTTTTCCTCAAATCAAGCTTTGAATTGTAATTTGGCTGACTTGAGATCAATTTTAGAGATTTTTACCATTGTAACTACTTTTTGTAAAAATTAATAATGTACAGTCAACTCCTGCAAATTGCTTAAACACAGTTTATTCGGAGAAAAAGTTTTGAAAAAAAAAAAAAGAGGAGCACTTGTCACAACCCATTAAAAAGTAAAGGTTTGCAATTTTTTTCCAACAAATTTTCATTTTATTTTATTGAAAGGTTTGACCGCAATGACTGAAAGTAACCGTTTAATGTACTAATACGAATGATTTTTAGCCAACTGCGAACTCAACGCTAATCTATTGTGCTGGACATTAGACAAACCACTTCGTTTGAGAACAATGGTTTTATTTTTTCTCCAGAAAAAGTAATAGCTTAGCTCATATTTATGCCCCTATCGTCTTGAAAAATTCAGGAAAACACAAACGGCGACAATAGTCAAATTGAAATCCAACATTTTCACCAATACCTAATTGGCTAATCAATTTGCCAGAGATTGTTGGACTTAAACGTTCTTGTAGCATATATAAGCTTAAATATTTATTTACTAACAAGAAAATAAAAAATATCAAAATACAACCGTAAATGTTTTTTCATTCTTCTTGTGCTCCACACCAATCCCATGGAGCATGGCCCTTCAGAATGCAAATCGGAGTTAAAAAAATAAAACCTTGTTCCTTTCAAAATAAAAAACACCTTGTTCCAAAAGGTTACCTCGTAACAGGAAACAGCAGTGCATATTAAGCATATAGAAACTCCACAGAAACATTTTCTGTGAAAAGTCAAATTTGAGGCTACTAATGGAAGATTTTTCACAAGTCTTACTTTCTATGTTCCACTAGAAAACACATATATAAAAAACAAAGTCTAGGACTAGCCTTACGACTACCATATAATCTCTCCTGACAAGAAAACTTTAAGGATGAAACAAAGCCAGACTCTACACAAACATGCAAAGAAATGCTGTAAAAGAATAAAAAAGAAAAAGCCTAGTTCTTAATTTTGTGTATCAACAGGCACATCCACCAGATTGTGCTTGAGACTGTGATGCATTTGTGTTGGAAGACTTCAAATTGACATCCACCATGTCCTCCTGCTTAGTTGAAGAAAGTGTTTCCATTCCTGGTAAGGCTGCTGCAATCTTCCGAAATAGTGCCTGGAAAAGGAAAATGGAGGAAAAATGTCAACATGTTGACTAACGCAACCTACAGTATCAGTTCCCATTCACATCTCTAATCACTAATATATCAGTTGAACACTTATAATAAATTTCAAAAAAAAAAAAAAAATTATGAGCCCAAGCAAGCAGAAGCAATTACCTTGATATTGAAGCCAGCCTTTGCACTGGTTTCAATAAACATCACATTGAGATCACGAGCTTTAGCTTCTCCTTCCTCTATTGAGACTTGCCTGTCAAACAAGTAATAAGAATCCACACACAAGCACAAAACTATCCCACCATAAGACTATTTTCTTTTATTAAAAAGAAAGCAGAGTTGTATTACATGTTGTTCTCACGTAGGGAAACCTCTTTTAAACAAAATAAGAACTTCCTTTTGGGCTTGCTTCCCTTGCATGAATTTAAAATATACAAAATCCATTCGAATTTAAATAAATTAGTTACGGTTTCCAGTAGTAAATCATATCTTTTACCACTTTATTTTCATAGCCTTCTTCAGAAACTGAAATTTCTTTACCATAGTGTTATTGTTCTCCATTTTCAAACAGTACAAAATTAGGTTATATTTTCAGGATTAAACCATATTTAAATCTATGCATTTTCCTAAAACCATGCTACATATCAATCCTCATAAGCAACCAAAATGGAGCATGAAACAATCTAACAAACAAATTTCACATGGAACTCCAACAAATGAACAAAATGTGATTCGTCACCTTTTGTCCACCAGGTCTGTCTTATTCCCGACAAGTACAATTATGACATCACTGCCCCGCTCAGTCCGAACCTCTTCAATCCACTTAGAAGTGTTCAGGAATGACTGCCTACCTAAATTATAAAAAAAAAAATAAGAAAGTTTAGCTAACAAATTTTCAACAAGCAAGCGACAAGAAGCCAGCGCCAACAGTAAATCATCCAATTTAGGAAATTTAATGAAAAAGGAATGATCGTCAATAAGAGATGATAGATTGTGAGGATGACTTTCAGTAAAGCAGAAACCATACACAAGCAATTCACTTATATATAGCGACAGAGAGTATTGAGATATGTCAAGCACACAGCCCGTAATAGAGGAAGAAACAAAAGGATAGCCACTTACTTGCAACATCATAAACAATAACTGCTACTGAAGAATCCCTAATATAACTTGGGATAAGGCTTCTGAACCTCTCTTGTCCAGCAGTGTCCCTGTGCGCGTCAATTTCATCTTTCAGATATGAAAAAATATATAGCATATAGGGTAAAAAAAATTCCATTTGATGAAAACCAAATTAAGAACACGCAGCGTTATCAAGCAAAGAGAGATGTTATCCCTTATATAGAAGTCATACCAATAGAGTGCCTTTGAATCATCAGGTATGACTACCTGATGAATATAAACTCAATACAACATACAATAATTTAAAAAAAATGGCAATTTGCATGTCAGTGCTAAAATATAATCTGCACACCAAACAACCAAGGATATCTACTATAATTGGCATTACAAAAAACATATTTTCCTATACTTCAAGATATACAGCTAAAATTCAATATTATATACTAAAATCAAGAAACACATTTTCCTATACTTAAAGAGATACAGCTAAAATTCAATACTATATGCTAAAATTCAAACTGTATGCTAATCTTCACCACTGCAAAGCATGAGGACGTGAAGACATCTCCATAAGAAGGCAATGAACTCAGCAAGACCAAACTATGAGCATGTGAGCATTAACTAGCCAAAGGATAAACCAACAGCAAAAGCATATTTTCGAAACTCTTTAGTACTTGTGGCATTAAACATTGCATGTAAGGGGGATTTTGCTAACACAATCATTGTCACCAAAGAAACCAATAGCTCACACATGCATCACACTTCAAAGCATAATACCAGGTACCACAATACCACTAGATTCACAATTCACATGCACATGTTTGTTTGAGGTTTGCTAAGAAAATACAATCACACAATAAAAATCTCAATACAAAGCATCATGCTAGAATAACTTTGTCAGGTCTACTAAAACTAGGAGGGGAAAATGATAATGAATCAGAGTAGAAATGATATTAAAACCTCACCATAGTTGCAATCTAACAGTTCGATCTTCAAGGTACATTGTTTTTGATAGAAAATCGATACCAATCGTCGCCTGGTTATCAATAAAAGGTACAATATAAGCTTAGAACATGCCAAAATAACTACGCAATATAAATAAAAATGTGTTAATTAATAGGGAAATCGATTTGAAAAACCAGATCAAATCAACACATGATATGAGACCACGTAAATCTAAAAAACAAAACAATAACTGAAGCAACTATCAGTTCCAAAGAGCAATCGGCAATCCAAACAAACAAGCAAACAGATAGATGTGGTGTTGATAGTCGAAAATTACCTGATAAGTGTTATCGAATTTGTCGTACATAAAACGAGTGATTATACTGGTTTTACCGACAGACTGATCACCTAAGAACACCAGCTTGTATTTGGCCAGAGCCGAAACTGGAGCCATTATGCGGATCTAGCCGAAGATGGGATCAAACTAGCACCCGAAGTCGAGATCTCGCTGAAAAGTTATCGACGACGTCAGCGGATCGGTCGTCGAGAAACCGAGATAACGAAATCGGAGATCCCTGTGCGATATGTTCGTGATGTTTTATATTTTAGGAGCGCGAGATGCAGGAGGGATGAAGATTGTTACTGTTACTGTGTGCCACAGGCGTGAGCTGGTCTCGCTGGTTAGATGTTTGAAACAAAAGAAGTTACCACGTTAAATGCACCCTGGTTCATCGATATCACCTTAAACAATTAGTGCTTCGGGGATAACACTCTAAAATGAATTTTATTATAGAGAGAATAACCCATTTTAGGTTTTATTATTAATAATTAGCACATTATTTTAATATTTTAGTATAAAGCACATTTAATTTTAAATTACCAATTTATCCTTTATAACTCATTTAACTTCAAATCTAAATAACAAACATAAGCCACCAGCCTTTGGAAAATAAAAAAAAAGCCACCAGCCACTGCCCAAATCCTTTTCCAACCCATATCCACCAGCCACAATGGCCATCGCCCTCGGCCTTCGTCCACCATCGCTGCCACTAGCCTCCGTCCGCCATCCCCGCCACTAGCTACCATTACCACCAATCAAAAACAGATTAAAAAAAGGTCTGTCTCTCTCTTCTTCTTCTAGTTTATTGATATTTGCTGGATTTCTAAATTTTTTGAATTTTGCTAGGTTTTTTTTTTCAGTATTATTATTCCAACAGTTTTAGAGATTTTGTGACTTTAAAGAAAAAGAAGAGGTGTTGTGAGTTTTGGAAGAGAAAGAATCTACAATGATGGTTAGAGTTTTATGGTATATATGGTATATTGTACCATTAGGGCCGTTTCAAACTTTTTGAAGGCCCTGTTCTAATAATGAAAATGAGGCCCTTTATAATTTTCATAGATTCCAAAAACTAACATGAGTACAAGCTATTATTATTAATGCTAAAGTTTCATAATAAATCCTAATTAAAATCCTTATCAATGCCTATCACTACAATCATAGCACCTAATATACTATACATTGAAATAAGAGCATTTCCTAAAAAATACTAGAATCTAAACCCATTTTCAAAGCAAGAGCATGAACTTACACCCATACCAGTGTTCACAGCAACTAAGCACACTTGTAAAGGCAAATTCATTCGGCTGGCAATTGCTTAACATATCAGAAAACAAAAGACTACAATTATAGGCTTGGCCATGTTGAGCATAACCAGAAATCAGAGCAGTCCAAGAAACAACATTTCTTTTTGGCATTTCATCGAACAATTTATATGCATAAAACATATTCCCACACACACTTTGCATACATATTAACTAAATGGTTTGTAACAAATAAGCTCAACGGATGACCAAAATTGTTTAAGCTCGACACATAAGCTCAATTTGACATTACGAAATAATCAAATGAAGAAACATACAATTTTTCACTAGTCTCAGAAAAAGCAAAGAAATAAAACGAAAACCTACTTGAGCTAGCGTCGTCATCTGGACCTGGCAATGGCAGAAGGTGAAGATCGTTCTAAAGGTGAAGGCCGGGCAGTGTCTCGTAACAGCACTTTCCACAGATGAAGGAGAAACGACGAAGGTCCAATTCTGCCAATAAAACTCATACAGCAAAACAATTGACTTGTGCTTACAAAATGCAACCAAACTCAAGGAATTAACAATTGGAGAATGTAGTGGATTTCAGACTGTCCTAGAATAAAGCAGTTGTTCACTCTAGCCTTGTTTTTGAATCTCTAAAGCATTGAGAATATTGAAATCAATAATTGCATAAGTACAGAGGAACTGATAACAATGGAAAAAGAAGAAAGAGATAGCCACCGCAACATTGAAATCACTCTTCCAAAA
>CATIWJ010005083.1:0-13221 GCA_949640765.1 Croton laevigatus | reverse complement strand
CAGCATTGCCAAGGTCACTGGGATAGTCAAATTTGATCTCCATGCAGAACCCCAGCAAGGTAAAACAAAGCTTGAAGTTGGAGGAAATGTTAAAGGCATCTATGATCTAGGACCTGGTAGATTTGGGTCAGAGGCTGTTTTTGTTCCCAAAGAGCCTGGCACTGATTCCGAGGAAGACGATGGCTATTTGATATTCTTTGTGCATGACGAAAAGACTGGGTACTCACTCTTCTCCTTTCTTGATAATAATCTTTCTACTACATCTTTATTATATACTGAAAATCAGTAGCCGTGTGCTAGTTTAAACACCAAACAATTAACCGTGAAAGAAAATAGAGTTCGGTGTTTCTATCGGGCGAAACACTAGAAATACCTTGCAAGCTGTAGCTGGCCACAGCCCTGTTCTACTTCTATCAAGTTCCCCTGGCTATGCTCTGAAATTAATATTTTATTTTATTTTTTACTTGCAGAAAATCATTCTCTCATGTAATCGATGCAAAAACAATGTCAGATGATCCGGTTGCAGTTGTTGAATTACCTCATAGAGTTCCATATGGGTTTCATGCCTTCTTTGTGACAGAGGTAAATGAAACTTTGTTTTTTGTTCTGGATTTAATTTCTTTTCGATCCTCGAATTTGTATCCTTTTTGAATTTTCATTCTTTTCAATGGCATTAGATCCATTTGGCATTTTGGTTTGGCTGCTTTTTTTTTTTTTTGACTGATTAGTTCCCTTAGCTTAGAAAAATTGTAAAATGTTGAACTTCTTTCTAAACTATACTTGTTTTTTCCCGACCAACCTTTGTTATTATTCTTTGGTACACAGCAACTTAACCAATAATTCTTTGAATGTTGACCAGGAACAACTTCAAGAACAAGCAAAACTGTAATTTTTCACAGGAGTGATCATATGATCATCCAGATGCCAAAAATAGCAGCATTTGTATTAAATAGAGAAGTACCAGGAGGGCAACTTACGTTTATGTAGTATATATAATTATATATACATATTTGTTTACTTCATCACTGTTATCTATATTTACTGGTACACAAACTCTTGATTTAATTCTATAAGAATAAGCAAATTTAGCACTGAAAATCAGTTGAATACTTGAGACTAGAGCTGGAAATAAATTGGAGTGCTTGTGAACAGATCTGAGCTCAAGCTTGAGCTTGCATTTATACAACTGAATTGAGTTCAATCTTCACAAAAAAAGCTTGAATGAAGCTCACTGAAATCCTAAACAAGCCGAGCTCAAGTTTAGCAGTGTTCCTTCCCTTCTTCGCATATACTGACCCCGAAGCTTTTCCTTCCACGTGAAAGTTTTTTAAACTGACCCCGAAGCTTTTCCTTCGGTGTGCAAGATGTATTCTGCTGCTCCATCTTCAGGCTGGTTCTAATCAAATGGCTGAATCACTTGAGACTAGACATGAAGTACAGGTTACAAATAAGTTCAAGCAAGCTTAATGATGAGATCTTCGTCACCCTGGGATATGTTTCTTCTCTTGATTTCTGGGCTCACCCATCTGATACACCAAGCCTAATGCACTTCTGTTAGATATGCTTGAAATGCAGATTCCCATCTCAACTTTGTTCTTGCTAGGAGAATCTTCAGTCTTCGAATTCTATTCCCATGGAAGCATTATAGGTACAGGCTATAGAGCCAACTTTTTCCAAAGCAAACATCAATCACAAACTGCTATAGCTCATTAGACTAATACGCATATAGGCTCGAGTTCACTAACAGAGAAAAGGATGCAGCTCACAAGAAGCACAGCTCATTCACCTAGAACATATATAGGCTTGACTGCTCATTCACAAAAAAACAGGCTCAACTGCTCAAGTTCAGCGAGTATGAGGAACAAATGCTGTGATCCTGAAACACAAAGCAACCAAGATTTTTCATTTCAGCTCACCTGTAGTTTGCCTAAGTGAATCATTTTCCCCCAGTAGAAATGTTTTCTTGATATGTACTTTCCTGCATTTCAAAGAAAATGCAATACTCTACAAAATTCTGTTTTCTACAAAGTTCTAAAAGCAAATGAAGTATATTCAAAAACAGAAAAGGATAGAAACAACAACTAAACTTGCATTTAACCAAATTCTCTAAACAAATTGACTTTACCTTTTGCTTTTGTTACTTATATGACCAACTTACTTTGAACAAGCTTAATTTATGAACAAGCTTAATTTTATATCTAACACAAAGAAAATTCAAAAACTTATAAGATTATTCCAACTGAGTAATATAATGACTAAATCCCAACTGGGAATCCTAAATAAAATCAGCAAACCTCTGATATCAATAAGCAGCAAAACCGAAAGCACCATAGCACAATTCAACTATATATTTTAAAGAACAGTGATCTGAAAAAAAAAATAGAAAATTTAAAATAAAGTTTGTTAGTTTACAATTAATCCCATAAAAAAAATTAATCTCAAAATTTTGAAAACATCACAAAATGAGGGGGAAAATGAAAATCCAAATCATAACTTCCAAATTCAAAAACAAAGCTTAGGGAAAAAACAGATCTTTTAAACAACAACAACAACAAAGTTTTAGATTTCAAGTTTTTTGAAATAATTTATTTCACTTTCTTACCAAAATTTGCATCTTTTTTCGGTGGAGAAGAAGAAGAAGTTCGAAAGATATCCCTCGGCATTTCGCCCAAATTCAACCTGGTACATGAAACCATAATATGGTACCTCAACCTCAAAAAAAAAAGGGAGCATCCATTTGAAAAAAAAAAAAAAAAGTATTTGTTTCATGCACATTTTCAGATTACTAAAATTTCTCGTCACCGGGATATCAATTTCAAAATAGATATAGAAATTTGTAAAAATTAAACAAAATCGAAGAAAGGAGAAGGGGTACAGACAACGAAGGGAAGGCCATAGGAGTTCTGAGTTTGAGAATAAAATAAAGTAGAGTACTAGGGTTTTAGCGACCTAACTGAGCTAAGAGATACTTATATGGTAAAGACGAGTTTCTCGAAGACAAAACGTCGTCGTATTTTAGTTTGAAAAGTTTCTTAGTATTTTGGGAAATTAATTTTAAGTTGGGAATTTTTTTTATGGATTCGGACGTCGTCGTATTTCAGTTTGAAGTTTCTTACTATTTTGGAAAATTAATTTTAAGTTGGGAATTTTTTTTTTTTATGGATTGGGAAAATTATTTTCAACAACTCCTATAAATGAGAAATACTAAACGAATTAAATTTAAAATATGAATTTGCTTTATAAAATATAAAAAAATTAAATATATATTAATTATGCATTTTGTGAAAAAAAAAATCTCCAATATTAATCTAAGCGCAATCTCCAATATTAGCGTAAATTCAACTGATGTATCAAATAAAATAAAAGTACAATCTCCAATATTAGTGTAAATTCAACTGACGTATCCAGTAAAATGAGATATATCAACTAAAATGAGATACGTAAAGAATTACAAGGTTGAATTGTATCAACCTTCGGATATGCTATAAATATGAATAGTTTCTTCCACAAAAAAATTAAGCATTATATTATCAAAATTGCTATAATTTGAATCCATACTACTTGTATTTAAACATTCATTGTACCCAACCACCCAATCTAGATGGCAATATTAGTATTCAGTTCAACTCCGACACGAAGACAGAACTAACTCTACCTGTAGTTAAAATTACGTCGTCTGAATAATATGAACAATTTAAGATCAAATATCAATAAAACCGTAACATGCGAATGAAAAAATTCACAAAATAAAACATAATCGAAAGCCGATAAAAAAGAAGAAAACCAGCAATCCAATCACCATTACCATCTTAACATTGTTGAGATGCAAAATGATATACACAGGGCAAGTTTACCATTTCGGTAGCAAACAAAGCACTCACGCACTTGATATATTAGTTCAAATATAAAAAAACTACCTGTCTGTGTGTTTCCAACTGTTTTCTATTGCAAAGTAGATACATAAGTTTTCAGAATTTTTACAGCGGAGGTGACTGGAAGTGAATCGTGACTTGATTTACAAATGAAGATCAAGAACACGATCGCTGGATATGCCTTCCTCACCTACGAAAATGCACCAAAGTAACCAAAGCCAAGAATGAATTGCCTGGGGGAACACGATGCCATGAAGAAGATGGTGTTAGCCCCAAGTTGATTACGACAAGTATCTCCAGATTTGCCTGCAGAATAGAAATGAATACCAGCTGTGAGATTATGGAGATGGCGGAAAAGAAATGGAACAAGAAAAGGTATTATGAAAAAGTTGGACCAACCACAGGCAAAGATTCTGGAAGGCACTAGCCCCACAAATAGTGGGTAGAGTCAATTAATGGGAAGAGCCCCACTTGCGACCCCATTCCTGTGTGTGATTTCCCTCTGTTGACTCAAGAAGCCACCAGTTAAGCCATCACCTGATTGTGAATGATACATTGATGACCCCTTCGCTTCTTGCCCAGTCCCATTTCTAGGCAACCAATCGGAGCCCGAGAAGGCAAGAGATTCTCTTGAAGGATTAGCCCCTGAATTCACATCTTCATCTGATGCAGGATTTGATGACTTATTTTCAGAATTTTTGCTGCTAAGAAAACGGCCTCCACAACCCCTTGCCCTTCTCATAGCATGTCGGTGTCGAGACTCATGAAGGTAAGGCTGATAAGAAGTCAAAACATATTATTGTTACATGATTGGAAGCTATTGTGGTTAAGGTAAAATTGACACAAAACCCAAAATATTGGACAACTGACAGTCGAGTTCATATAATAATCTCAATTTAGCATGCATGAGCAGAATGCATCGGTAGCTCAAAAGAAAACAAACTTCATTTACCCATCATTTTCATTTTCATTTTCATTTTCATTTCTATTTTCCAACATACACTCATGTATAACAGGGACACTACCTTTCGGACTTTTATCGCTTTCCTTTCTAGCTCAGCCTTTGCACGTGCCTGTCTTCGTCTCAAAATACCATGAAATTGCTTTGCATTGACATAAACAGGTTCTTCTTCCATTTCGAGGGGCAAAGGCATTCTTCCATGATGCATCCCATATATCTGAGGAGGTACCTACATTACATTTGACAAATCATTTTACTTTAATCGAATCATTTCAACTGCTCTGTCAAAAAAAATCAACTGTAGAATCAGCTATCGCATGCCATAAACGTGATTAGACATGGCCACAGTTCATGAACCTGTGGTATGGGAGTCATATGGGTTCAAATAAAAAGAAATCTACATTGAGCATAGATTACATACCATCAATTGTGGACCATAAGAAGTTATCATTCCACCATATTGAGGCTCCGTAAATGGATATGATGTCAAAACCTGAAAATTTTGAACCAAGAATCATGACTATTTGGAAAACAAGTTGAATTTTATAGATTGCGTCTAAAGTGGCAATTAGAACTGTGTATTCATGTGAAGAGAGACAGCGAGAGATCTTACAATTGAGTGGCCCACAAGTTCCATTTGGGAATTTGGTTCAAGGTGTGCATTCATAGTAGCAGTTGTCGATGATGAAACCTGTTTGATGTGATGCTCTTGTCCATTACTTCCATCTGGTCTAGAAAAGAAACACTAGCATTAATATATTAATACAGCATGTCAATGCGTGATATGACAAAGTTTTATGCAGGAAACATACATTTAACCATAATTAGAAATATAATGCCTCCTCTATCTATTGTGCATTTCTCCCACACTTAAAATGAACATATTCAAGGCATTTAAAACCTTTGCTTGAAGCACTTAACTATGATTACAAATATAATTTGCCTCTGTCTAAAAGCCAACAAAAGGCACAGATATTATTTTCAAAATACAACTCAAGTGGGTTGCTGGAACTTAGAAAAGCATGGAAACATTTTTGAACCAAAGGTATATTTCAGCAGCAATTCCCACCCCAAGAAAAGGGGAAAAAACAAAACGATGACAAAGTTAAAAGCTTTGAAGCACTTACAATGGCTGAACTCTTGGCATGACCAAATGTACAATCCATTATAATTTATGTTAACAAGACATATTGCAATTTCAAAAGGGAACCCGGAAAAAAAAAAGGAATTTCACCATCTCAATGCCCTTGCAATTTCACCGCCACCCTCAAAAGGGGACCAGACCAGGAAAAAAAGGAATTTTGCATGAAACTACTTGAAATGAAAGATAGAAAGAAGCATAAGTACCAGATTGTGAGACACTGATCTGCATAACTTTGTTGGAGTTGATCCCACTATTTAAGCCAGTATTAGCATGGGAATGCACAGCTCCATCAGAATGAGAACCATTCAAGTTCTCCGATGAAGATGATTTTGATGCACTCTCGCCAAAGTTAGGATTATTCCCCACTCCTCGCCACCAAGGTTGAGGGTATATGGCTGATTGCAACACACTCTGGTCTAACGGTCGATTTTCATTGTCATGTTTTGCAGGCATTATTTACTTCCTCCTAAGAAAAATATCAATCGCTTAATAATCAACCACCCTACTTAAACAAATATAAAATAACAGAAACTGTAATACCCAAAAAGAAGAAGAAAACTTTTGAAAAGGGTATAAACAGAATCTAAATAACCTAACGACATAATCCAACACAACAAATTAACAGAACACAGAAGAACAAATTTACACTAACTGCCAGCCCCAACTTAAAAACATAATTATTAGAAGTCTTCCAGACGTAAATCATATTCACCTTATTAATTCCTGATTGTCACTGGAATTCAGAAGATTGAAAACCCCCAATTTATAAGAAGCAAGAAAAGGAAAGCTTCAATAGAGAAGATTATAAAATACACTTAATCAGAAACATCACACACACTTATTCATGATCCTAGTGAAAAACACTCAACTGTAACTAAAGATAAGAACTTTCAAATCAATCAAAGCCAAATATAACTCAAACTAAAAATTTTGCTTCATCAACCCCACCATTAAAACACAATCTTAGAAGGCAAAACAAGAACCAGAAAGCTTGACTCTATATACTATTTCTTCCCTTTAAAACCCAAAACGCAAAGTTTCCAATTTCCCATCTTCCCAAAAAATTTTCCCACCTTCCAAACAGAAAATTCTCAAAAGATAAAAAAATCCATCATTAAAAACACAAAATTAAGACTTCAATAACAAAATTTGGATCAAGTTGGTAGAAAATAACCAAACTTTGAAGAGAAAAGAGGGTTAATTAATTACTTACTGCAAAAATTGAAACCCTAGAGCTCTTGGGAGCTTGGAAAATCTATGGTAAGGTCATCGGCTGCTTTGTTCTAATTTTTTTTTATTTATCTGTCTGTGTAACCTCAAGAGCGACACAGTAGCATTTTAATGGAGAAAGAGAATTTATAATTTTTTTTTTTTTTTGGCTTTTCAAGAATTTAAAATGGAAATATAAAAAAAAAAAATTTTAACAATTTCTTTTTTTACATTTATCAACAATTTATTTATTGTTCACGCAAAGGTCGTTTTCTTGTTTTCTATAAGGAAGAAAATGATAAATTTGGGAGACATAGAGAATAGACTTTCTTAGTGTAGGACAAAACTACCCCTCATAGTTTATTTTTATTTTCATTTAAAATTTTTTAAAATTATATTTTGATGATGAAATTAAAATTTTTTCTAATTGTTTAAGATAAATAATAAAGCAAATATGTATATATAAAAGTTGACATCATAATATGTAGAATATTTTTACAATTTTTAAGAAAAAAAAATATCATATTTCTTCTTTACAGAATGCTTAGCTGCTGCTCAATAGCTGGTTTATTATCAGGTAATAAAGTTTAACAAATGCAGAAATAGTAGGAGTTGGCTTCAATTTTCTATCCGCTACTCCGAACATTGGAACCAAACGACTCATTAGATTTTTTGATAAAATTAACTGGTGAATGATATTTATTTTTTTATAAAAATATTAAATTTTACTAATTATTTATTTCTTTTATTTTAATTGTAAAATTCTATTATTCGTTTTGTTAAAATATTAGCAAGCTCTGTTTAGTATCTGATTTTAAATAGGAGTAAGTTTTTTATATGATGCTTGGTATTTTGATTCCGAAAACATAATATATCAGCATCATTATTTTAAAAAAAAAAATCCTGAAACTCTAAATAAATGTTTATTTGAAAAGAAAATTTAATTAAATTAATTCTTTATAAATAAATTCTAAATCTCTAAAAATTCACATTGTTGACAATACAAATAATAACATTAACTTTTTAAACAACGAACAAATTTTTTATGAATTAGTTAAAATATTAAATATTATCAAAATAAATTATTATTGAATTATCTTAATAATTAAAAAAATAGACAACAAACTACACAATAAGAAAAACTTTATTATTAAAAATAGGAAATATCAAATTGATGATAATATTTGTAATTACTAATTAGAAAGATTTGAACCAAGATTTCTTACCTCTTACCTAAGGTAAGAATAGTAGATCACCTCCTTCCTTTATTGGTAGATTAGAATTTCAAGCTTTTGACTACTCAATAAAAATTATTAATTGTTATAAAATTTTATAAATTGAAGTATTAAATAGATAAAATTATACAAATTAAGGTAAAAAAATGTCACAATCGTACAAGCCTGTAAAATGATCCACCTAACTGCCATCGTCAATTACTTAAACTTATATTTACTAGCCTAAATGGCTAATCCAAATTTTCTAAATAGCTAAATGGTCTAATTTATATATCATATCAAATATCAATCAATATTCGATGTGGAATTTGATAAAAAAAATCATAATCTTCTAAAAAAATGTAGGCATTAATTTATACATTTTGATATAAAAATTATGGCTTTTAAAATTAATTGCTTAAAGGTATTAAAATATTATAAATATCATTACTCCTGAAATAAACAATAATAAGCAAAAAAAGTGCGGGGTTACAATTTTCAATAGATTATGAAATTCCTTAGAACCAAAGACTTGCAACTTAATTTCAACCTATCATTTCTTGATAGACCCAAAAAAGGAAAAAAAGTACAGTAGAAAGCAAGTACATTAGATAAAAATGTCATCATACCACGTACACTATCAAGTGCCATCAAAAGGAGGAAGCCCAAAACAAATAAAACAATAAAAGAAAAGTCACCTAAATGTCACAGTCAATTATTTAGACTTATATTTACCGGTCTAAATGGTTAATTCAAATTTTTTAAATAGCTAAATAGTCTAATTTATATATTATATTAAACATCAATCAATATCTGATATGGAATCTGACAAAAAAAAAAAAATCATAATCTTCTAAAAAAGTGTAGGTATTAATTTATACATTTTGATATAAAAATTATGGCTTTTAAAATTAATTGCTTAAAGATGTTAAAATATTATAAATATCATTACTCCTCAAATAAACAATAATAAGCCAAAAAAAAGTGTGGGGTACAATTTTCAATAGATTATGAAATTCCTTAGAACCAAAGACTGCAACTTAATTTCAACCTATCATTTCTTGATAGATCCAAAAAAGGGAAAAAAGTACAGTAGAAAGCAAGTACATTAGATAAAAATGTCATCCTACCAAGTACACTATCAAGTGCCATCAAAAGCAGGAAGCCCAAAACACATAAAACAATAAAAGAAAAGCGAAAGGTACTCATAATATTATTTTTCTTTGATTTAGTAATACCAAAGAAAGAAAATTAAGAAAAAAGTAATTACTCCAATCTTTTTATAAAAAAATATTTTTAAAATATTTAAAAATAATTTGTTGATATATTTTGTTGATTTATTTTAAATATCTATAACATACATAAAAGTACGAATGCGTTTAACACAGAGATTGCAAAAAAAATATCCATCATATTTTTGATTTTTTGAGAATAATTATGTAAGATCCTATATCGAATATGGATTGAGATTTAATATAATATGTAAGTTAGACCAACTAACTACTTAGTCAACTTAGTTTAATCATTTTAGATTAGTAGATCTGGAACTAAGTAGTTGATAAAGGTAGTTAGATGAATCATTTTAGAGGCTTGAGCAACCAGGCTCCGATTTAGCTTCATGCAGTTGCAGCCCCTTGGCTGAGTCATGACAAAAATGATATCAAAGACAATCACACGCAAAAGGTGACTAAGTCTAGTTATGTGGATTATTTTGCACACATTTACAATTAGAAATCACTAACTACAATGATGAATAATCAAGATAATTGGAATCAATAATAGCTCGAGCCACAAGTTGAGCATTTGACTCTTAAATAATCTTAGACCATCCTTGAAAGGGAATAAAATAATAAAATTGACTAACGAGTTTCTAAAATGAAAATAAATATATAAGTAGAAAATTTATTTTGACAAATTTTATTTTAAAACAACTGAAAGTTTAATTATATTCATATAATTAATAATATTTTTAATTAATGTACTCAGATAAAAATTTATTATTTTTATATAAATTTTACTACTACCAATATATATAATTAATCAAATTAAATATTGAAATATATGGAATAAATTGCTAGAATCTATTAGTTAAGATATTGTTATTTTCATTATTGAATATGAGATTACAAGAGGAGAAATCCTTATTTTATTTGGTTATTGTCGGGTTATTCAATTTAAGAGTTCGATTTGTTTCGATTGATGTCTAATTTATAAAATGAGGCTAGCAGATATTGTCATGACTCAATTCAGGGACTGCGACCAATGTGTAGCTAGATCGAAGTTTAACCACATAAGCCTGCAAAATGATCCACCTAAATGCCTTCATCAACTACTTAGGCTTAAATTCACTGGCCTAAAATGGTTAACTCAAGTTGACAAAGTAGTTAGTTAGTCTAACTTATATATCATATCAAATCTCAATCAATATCTGATGTAAAATTTCATAAACTTCTCCCTTTCTGTGCACAACATCCTCGTTGATACCATTATTAACACTACCTAACCCAGGGGTTGCGACTGGTATGTAACTAGATCAGAGTATACAAGCCTGTAAAATGATCCACTAATTACCTTCATCAACTACATAACTTGTCTAAAATTGTTAACCCAAGTTGACTAAGTAGTTAATTAGTATGACTTATATATCATATCAAATCTTAATCAATATTCGATATGAGATTTTACAGATATTTTCTTATTATTTATGAAAAATTGAATTTTGTTTTTTGGCAAAATGAAAGTTAAGTTGTCTATAAATAAAAACTGAAAGAGGATTTTTTTTATTTAATAATACACAAAAATAGAAAATTAAAATGTTAAAAAGAAATTAATACTAATTTTAAAATTTTTATGAGAGTAGTTAGTAGATGACAAAGTTGGTCCCAAAAGAGAGTGAAATGACCACTTTTCTTTTCTTTCATAGGTCGTGGAGTTTGAGTTTCCTTTAACTTTTAGAAATCTTGAGTACTAACTTTAATATTTACCTAACTTTTTTTTCTTTTCTTTTCTTTTATTATTATTATTTTTTGATTTAGTTGATAAGTTAAAATCAACACTAGAAAATAAGTCAATCTCAAACACTTCTTTTTAGTTCCTTCGTATTCCAAACATGTTGCTTGTAAAGTCAAGGTACTAAAGTTAGTTCTTTTCATATTTTAAATTTTAAAACAAGGATCATTTCATACTAAGAAAAAAAAGAAAGAAACTTTTATAGAATTAGTTATTTTTAAATATTGATTTATGACATAAATTTTGTGTCATGGGTGTAATATAAGAAACTAAATATCATGTTTCTTAAATTCTCTAGTTTTTTCAAGATAATGTTTGTATATGCTCCAAAAACATTAATTTTTTTTCATAAAATGTATGTTTTTATTTAGATAAATAACATGATATGGAATATAATATATGTAAGTTTTTCCACCTCCTGTGGACCTACCTATCAGAATTTAGTAAGGTTGCCCTTCACAATTTAGAAGGAGGTCGCCGCCTGATCAACAGAGAGGTCGTCCAAACGACCTCCTCATGCGATCGAAACGGGAATATCATCCAAGCAATCTCTCAGTACGACCAAGTTGGAGAGGTCGTCCAAGCTCAATTTAGGGTCATAGGCCACTGACTAGTCATGGATTCACTGACCAGTCATGGATTGTCAACCTGTCATGGGCCTCAGCTAGACCTAGGCCTGGTCACACAGTCAATGGGTCACCTACTATCTACGTGGCGCTACCAAAACTCTCTGCGTGGCACCGTTATGTACTGTTATCTATACATCTAACTGTGGACACAATTGTGCATAGCACTGCCCCATACCATCACTCGTAGCTCTAATTATGGATGTATAACATTGTCATAACATCACTATAAATAGACCGCTACAATGATAAATGAGAATAAGAGAACTTTAGACAACAATATAGATTGTTCAAATATTTAATTTAAAATTATAATTTTTTTTCTATTGAAAACAAACCTCGTTATTCTCTGTTAAAAAAAAAAGAGGACAAACCTCGTTATGAGGCTTCTATTTTTTTTAAAAAAAACTTATTCAATACCAGCAAAAAGGTATAAATAATTTTTGTAAGAAGTAAATATAAAAACATATATAAAATATAAATACAATTTTATAACTTTTTAAAATTTTGAATATTAAGAATGAAAAAATTACATATTTAAAATTTGTTAGTCCCGTGGCAACTAAGAGGGGGGGTGAATTAGTGGCATTCTAAAAATTTAAGCGGAAATTTGGTGGAATGAAAAGAAGGAATTTATAGTGGTTCGGCTATAATCTTGAGCCTATGTCCACTTCTCCAATCCTAGAAAGGAATTGGGTTCCACTAACACCAATGAAATTACAATGAGGTTTTAGGAAGTTTACCTCAAACTTAGGGTTTAATGCTTATCCCAAACTTACAAATAACTTTAGTGTTTAAAGCTCACACTAATAACTAATACATAAAAGAGAAGTTGGATTTAATGCTTACCCAACAAACAAACAAAAAAGGATTTTAGATAAATGAAAGAGAAAGAGATGAAAGTGCTTAGATGTAGTTGAAGAGATATTTGATCAGCACTTTTAACTTCTTGTGAAGGGGTATTTATACCCAAAAATAGTAAACTAGCCGTTACAATTAAAAAATGATGTCTGACACAAAAAAGGCCATGAGTCTCGTGCGAGACTCTACATGTCTCGTGCGAGACTCCTCACATGCACAGTCCAACGGCTATAAAACAGCTTTTTGAATATTTTAATATACTAGCCGTTGAGCCTAATTCTGGAGTGTCTCGTGCGAGACTGAGAGTGTCTCGAGCGAGACATCT
>CATIWJ010005067.1:0-35560 GCA_949640765.1 Croton laevigatus | reverse complement strand
ATATACGGTGGATAACTCTAAGCCGTAGCCGGAGCATCCTATGTTGATCGGGTCTCAGATAACTCTAGGCCGTAGCCGGAGCATCATATTTTGACCAGGGTCAATTATTATATCAATGGCCAAATCCAAAATTATTCATAGTGTAACCGGTCGGTCCTGTTTACAGGCTCTGCTCGGTATCACCCCAAGTTGGCTTTCGGACTAACTTGTTTGGTCGCAGTACTGCTCAGTGTATGATGCATCACACCCTTATCACACTAGTTCACTTACCTAAGTAGAGCAAAATATTTATTTCCGAAGTAATATCTCAATTCCATCCAAATCTCAAAGTATATAGCACAAATAAAATATATTCCAAATCACAATTTAATCATAAATCATATATATTTTTATGAATCACAATTTAATCACAATTATTATTCATATTTTCCCAACTCATAATTTAATCACAAATAATATATAAATATTTTCAAATCACAGATATTATATTTTTCAAACCACAAATGAAATTTCAAATATCCGATTTCATAAAATTTATAATAAATCAATAGCAAATTTTAATGCATGCAAATTTTAAGAAAATATATTGGTATTTTCGTAGTTAAAGTATCAAACCTCATTTTTGCGGTCTCCTTAATTAACAGTTCCTTTTTGTTTCGATTCCTCCTTCTGCTATTCGAACGGACCTAATGTCATATGTATTTTTGTAAGAAAAACATTATCCAAATATTTTTCTCTAAATGTCTCCTTTTTATTTCTAATTATTTTCTATTCATTAAATGTCCAAATGTTAATAATTAAGTCTCTAATTATTTTTTTATATCAACTTCATTAATTTAATTAATTTTATAGTAGTCTAATTTTATTCCTTTAGTGTCCAAAACACTTTATTCTAAATATACTCCATTTAATTTATATTTTATTTTCTATAACTATTATTTAAATTTCTTTTTATTTTTCTATATTAAAATACACCAATATTAACTAATTAAGTCTAATTATAATTATATACAGGTAAATATATATTTTTGGCAATAAATATAATACCCACTATTTTTATTTATAAATCTACTCTTTTTATTTTACATTTTTAATTATTAACACCCAAACATTAAAGATCTAGTCTCCAAATATTTTTATACTAAAATTAACTCAATTTAATTAATTTTTTATAATTTCAGATTTATTTTTGAGATCTAAGTAATATATTTGGGTCCTTGAAATATTTAACTATCAAACTAATCTTAAATTAATTAATTTATTAAGTTATTGGACTAAATAGAGAAGCTAAAATAAATTTAGAGGTCATTATCTAAAAAGAATAAAGATGGAGGGATGAATATACATAGCTAAAGAAACTTCAAAGGCCGATCTGTAATTCTTACAAAATGAAGCACCAAAGTGGATATTTGCCATCTTCCTCTCCTTTTCTCTGCAACTTCATATTTTTTTTCTCGTTTTCTTATTTTTTTACTATTCATTTAATATAAATTTTTGCTCCAAATTTGACATATGAATATACCAAATCGAAGCTCTTCACGTGAGGATTATGAATATAACCTCCGTTTCATCATGTAATCATCAAAAAACGTTAAAAAATTGATTTGAATATTTTGACTCATTTAACTTAAATAGGTAACCCGATTGAAACTCAACTTTCCATCAACCTTCCAAAGTGTTTCTTACATTCAAGCTAAAAATGTTTTCTTCTTCTGCTTAAGAAAAATGCAGAGTTCTTCCCTCCCTTATCTACTATATTATTTTATTAATAAATATACCACGACGATGAGAAAATTATGACGAATCCATCGGTGTAATATGTTAGTAAAAATATTACAGAATAAATTTATAAATGAATAGTAAAATAGTAACTCTAAGTTGGTGATTAATAGTCACTATTTACGTTACTTTTTACATAGTAAATTACTATTCACGTTACTATTAAAATATTAAATTACTATTCACGTTACTATTTTCGTTACTATTGCCGAATAGTAAAATAACAATTTGATGGTGAATAAGTGCTGCTGACAATACTAGCTTGGTTAGAATAAATCGGCTATAATACGCTTAAAATTTATTGCAAATTTAATCATTTTTAATTTAAAATCAACATTTAGAAATTAAGGTGTTACATCTATAAAGCTGTCTGACATATATTTTAGTAAAGAGTCTGTTTTGTAAGATATAAAAGATTATAGGAAAATTATAGAAAAACTATTATACTTAACAAATACTAGGCTTGATTTATCATTTGTAGTTCAACAGTTATCATAATATTTAGATAAACCAACTGCTCTTCTCATGGAAGCTGTTCATAGAGTATTTAGGCAATTAAAATGAACAATTGGTCAAGGCTTGTTATTTCTGGCAAACAGTGAGTTGCAACAAAAAGCTTTTTCAAACTCAGACTGGGCTGCTTGCAGTGAAACCAGGAAAAACATAATAGGACTTTGTGTTTTTCTAGGGGATTTCGTTAATCTTTTGGAAGTCCAAGAAGCAATAGACTGTGTCAAGATCAAGTTCATATGCAGAGTATAGAGCTTTAGCTGCTTTGACATATGAAGTTCAGTGGATATTGTATTTGCTAGATGATCTACAGGTTTCACATTCTCAACGTGTCATTCTCTACTGTGATAATCAATAAGCTATTCACATAGCACATAATTCAATGTTTCATGAACATATGAAACACTTGGAAATCAATTGCCATTTGGTCAAAGAGAAGTTACAAAAAGGCATTGTCAAGTTATTGCATGTTGCTTCTAAGGATCAACTAGCTGATTTCTTCACAAAAATACATACTGCTTCAATATTCATTGATTTTAAGTCCAAGCTAGGCATTCACTAATTGTACATGCTAGCTTGAGGGTCATTAAACATATAAATTAGAATATTTTATTCTAAGTGGTTAACTTATACTAGTCATTTAGTTTGGATATAATTGCATAAATAGGACTACTTTAGGTGCCTAAATGTAACTTTGCACTTTTACTCAATTAATTTGTTACACTACGCGAAAAGTTAAATCATTGACGCCAAAGCACTTCATTCCAATTTAATTTAAGTTGACTTTTTGTTTTTAGTGGTAAATTAGTTTTTTATTTTTTTCCGAAATGAGGGAAAATCAGTTGATTTGTATAAAGAACAAAACAAAAGGCATATTAATTTGCCAAACAAAACAAAAGGCATGATTTGATTATATTTGAAAAAATGTGAAAATTTTGAATTAAATTATAATTTATTAAAACTTCTAGAATATTTTTTTTTTGAAAAATATTTATTTCATGTAACACCATCAAAAGGCAAGAATGTTGGCTGAAATAAAGTAAGAATCATAAAAAAAAAAAAAAAATCCAAATATGTCATGGGACATTAATTAATACTTCTAATTACTAAACACAAAAGAGAAAAGTCGAATCTCTACATAAACCCGAAATTACTTGCGATTAATTAATAGTAACTTAATTAACCAATACTCAAACCATAAAAAAGTCAAGGAAAACAAAATGTAATATTTTTTTAGTTTTTCAAAATTAGCCATACCCTAAAGACAAGATAAAATTAAGCAACTGTTTCCAAAATTAGCCATACCTTACAACCTGACGAAAAGATAAGAGTTAACTGTATGCCGAGCTTACAAACCTTTTAATAGTACAAAGATTAAGAATTCTCAACAAGACTTGATTACTAGTGCACCTTGGAGTCTTGAATTGGCCTAAAGCAGCTCCATTTCGTAAAAAATACTCCAAAATTTTCTTAAAAGTCCCTTTCTCCACAATACAAAGCTCAAGTGGTCCAATAGAATGAGCTTTTCTTGAAACCACATAGCCATGATCTACAAAAGATTCGTCCATTTCTCTACAACATTCCTTAAGAATCCCTTCTTCTACTTCTCCTTTAATTTCCCAATAGATTATGTAATGCCCAGGTTGATTTTCCACATCCGCATGGCTTGTAAAATCCACTAATTCTGCTCTTGACTTGCTTAGTAGCCTTGACCCTCTTTCTACCACCATTTGAAGGTCATTTTCTGTATTCTTGTCTATATTTACTGTTAGTATTAGCTTTCTTCTGCATATAAACTTCAGTTTTGGTGTCCCTTTGTAAAATCCTCCAACTTCCACTACATCCCCTAGTCTATATCTGTAAAGCCCTGCCAAAAAATAAAAAAAATATTTAAAACCGATAATCAAATGATCTCTAGCTTAAATGATTAGAGGGATGCACTTTCCTGACTTGAGATCAGAGATTCAAACCCCAATTTAACGAAAAAATTTATTTGCCGATAAAAAAGAAAATGAATTCCTCTTTCGAATTAGCTTACGTTGCATTTCTAAATCATATTTTACATCTTTAAAACTATGCAAAATGAATAACAGACAAGTATACGATAAACCTGACTAGACAACACTTTAATTGTGTCGATTTTGGTTACTTATAGCTATACATTATTACACATCATTATCATTGTCATTATCATTATCATATAAGATATTTTTATGATTCTACAACTATATGCACCACAAAAAAAAAAAAAACACTTACCACAAAAAGGAAGTAGTCAACTAAATACTAAATCTTTTAACATTTTTCTGATTAAATTTGATATTCATATCTATAAATTTCCTTACCAAGAAACTAAACACTAACTTTCCAAATGTACCATAGAGCATCAAATCTATGATTGAAAAGGAAAAGATTTATTGACTTACTTTGTAACTAGACAGTCCACATCTATATTAAATCATGCTACACAATAAAACCATATTGCTATGGACTTTTTTATATGGTAGATTGGACAATATATATATATCTATTCCTATGATAATATGGTCTACAATAAAAATGCTCAAATGGGTCTACCACCACTGTATATATTGTTCCTTTGTACTGAAACAGTCACAATCACACATTTGAACGTTTTACATTTTATTTACTCAAGTAAAATGATATATCATTAGTAAATTGGCATAAGATATTTTCATATCATGTGACTTGTTTTTTAATAGGACAAAAAAATACATGGCTGTTTTATTTTGAAATACAGAACTATAATGAAATAAAGGTTGGTTTACTTTTTAGAAACTCCACAATTTCATTTAATCTTATTATTCTTTTCAGAAAAAAAAAAATCTTTCCAATAAAAACATAAAAAAAGAAAACCCTTTTTTAAAAATAGTAATAAATAAATAAATTATCCATCCACTCTTTCTATATGTTATGTTGTTAAATATATCGAGATTATCATAAAATAATGAATAGCGTTAGTATATTATCATAACTATTTTTATTTGCAACATTCTTTTTCATTAGTTAGAAGAATAAAATGCTCAAATGGGTGGTGCGATGTGCTAAAACTTTAATTTGCCGATGAAGAAAAAAGGATTGAAATAGAATAAACTTACCAGTAAAAGTGGTGAGAACAATCTCATACTGTTGTCCAGCTTGAACTTTAGAAAGAGGAACTGGTTCATCTTCGATGAAGTCATCAATGGCAGAGCTGTTTCTATAAAGTGGTATGAACTCAAAATAAGAAAAAGTAGGAATTACAGCAAAAGTAACATTTTCTGGGGACAAAGTAGGATCTATATTAGCACCAATCCAACTCTCTGTAGACCCATATTCAGCACTTATTAACGGTAACCCACCTGCATAGCGCCTTAATTTTTTCAAATAAGGTTGCATTGACCCTGTCATTATTGAATAGACATATTTTGCATTTGGCCAAAGCTTAGGAACCAAACCATACCATTCAGAACTCTCTAATTTCTTGCAACTTTCTTCAATTCTTGAAGCTAAATTTGGATTAGGAGATGAAGAAATGATATCCAAAACAGCTTTTCTCATTTTAGGTAAAGTAATTCTTGAACTTAGATTTGCTTCTCTAATGTCATTACATAGCTCTTTCCAAACTTCTTCAAATGCTGCAAAAGCTTGAACTAGAGTATAAGCAAAAGTGGATGTCAGAAATTCAACTTGATCAGAAAAGAAAAGACCAAGAAGAAGATGACAGTATGTAGATTGCTTATAATCTCCACCACAAATGATTTCTTGAGGACTACAAGTGAAAGATTTAGTCTTTTCTTGCTTAATTTTGAATTCTTCACTTCCATAATAATGGGTTGTAGCTGTTCCTACTGATAAGCCTCCTTTTGTTTTGTACTGTTTGCTGCCATATATGAATTCCAACACCTTCCCTCCTTCTTTTATTGGATAAACCCTAATAAATAAATAAATAATTATGCAAATTAATTGAAAAAAAAAACAGAGAATTTTTAAAAATTTTTTTTAACATAGAGAGAATTTTTTAAATGGTCTTATTAATAAAATAAAATAAAATTTAACCTTGATCTATAAGCAGCAGCCAAGCTGAAAATTTGAAGAGTTGTTTGAGAGCTATGGCGTGTGAAAGGAACAAACTTTTGTCTACCTTCTGTAGTTCCAGAGCTACATGGAAAAAAAAAAAAAAAAATCAAATCAAAATTATTCTTTTCCATTCAAATATACTTTATTCTATTATTATTCTAAAAGGGTATTTACATATCTGTTTATATGTATATTTAAGCAAAAAATTAATTAAAAAAAAAAAAAGATTAAGAGAAGGTTAGAATAGGAATATTACGAACCTTAAAGAAAGAGTAGTAATAGGGAGTCTAGTAAGAAGAGGAGAAGTGTCTCCATCTGCAATTCTTTGAATATAAGGTTCTAAATCTGCATGAGAAGCAAGGGGTACTAAAGAAGTAAAAACAGATTCCAATGCTGCACAATTTTCCAATAATTCTTCAATTTTCTTTTCTCCAAACCATTTTTTTAAATAATCCACTCCCCAATTCTGTTCAAGAATCCGGCGAAGTGTTTCCGTCTGAACCACCCCAGCTTTTTCCGATACATTATCGAACCATGAAATGATATCCAAACACCCATTATTACCACCACCGGCCGCGGTAACTTCTTCCATTCTTGCAGCTGGTTTTGCAGAAGAAGATGATCAGTGTGTCTGTGTGTATATATATATAGGTTAATAATAATTATTATATATAGATAGAAAAGAAGGCCCACATTTGATTGAAATATCGATTGGGGTTGGGTATGTGATATAATATAATTTCATCTTTGAGGATTTTGTTTGTCCAGTGTATTGAAAAGCTCAATAACATTTTGCAGAACCTCCATTTTTGAATGGTACGATACTTTTCTCCACCACAAGACATCAAAGTTATTTGTGTTATCATTTCCTTTTTAAATGAATGAAATTATTTTGAATATTATTATTATCTTTCTTGATGTCAAAAGAACTGGGGACCAGGAACTCAACCAATATATCTTCAAAGCTTGGCATCTTTCTATTATTCTTTTTTTTATTATTATTATTATTAATTTTATGAAATCGGGCAGCAGTAAAAAATGGATTGGCAGATTTGACTGTATACTAATATTAAAAGGCTAATGCTAAATGTTGGCAGATTTAACTGTATACATAATCCTTAAATATTTATAATTGATCTAAGCGGTAAAAATGCTAAAAGCTACTCTAAAAATTTTGCAGAATACGGTTTAATTTGACTAGTTTGTCTACTTCTAAGTTTTTATTCTAAGTTTGGATTCTAATGATTATAAGTTGTGACAAGTAATCTATCGGTATTATATTTTTATTTTTATTTTGTGGAATATGTATATATATAAATTATCGAAATGCATTGTGGAAAAAATATTAATTTGTCTTACTTAGACCAGATTTATGAAGTCACCGTACTAATGAATTCAATGAATAATAAATGAAGAACATACTAAATTCAATGAACAAGAAATTTCGGAGAGGAAAATTTAATGAATCTTTTCATATTTTTTGTTCATGTAAAAATTTGTGTGAAAAGAATCGAAGGTGGGTTTTGGAGAGGAAAGGAATCAATGTCAAAGTATATTAACATCTTAAGAATATATACAAGAATGCATCCACAAGTGTGAAAACACCGGATGTGGGCATAGAGACTTTCTCTATTGCCGTTGGATTGCATCAAAGTTCGGCCATTAGTCCATATCTATTTACTTTGGTTATGGATGAGTTAACTAGAAGCTTACATGATTATGTTCCTTGGTACATATTATTTGCATATGACATTGTGCTTATTGATGAAACCAGTGCTTGAGTAAATCGTAAGTTGGAAGTGTTGAGGAAAACTCTTAAGGATAGTTGTTTTAAGTTAAGCAGTAGCAAAACAGAATATATACACTATAAGTTTAGTTTAAGGAAGAAGTAAGAACAAGAGGTTAGATTGGATGGAGTTCTGGTACCTAGATTCAAACAATTTAAATATATGGGTTCTGTGTTTCAGAATAAAGGACGTTTGGATAAAGACTTGGCACACAAAATACAAATTGGGTGGATGAAGTGGAAGAGTGCATTAGGGGTTTTATGTGACAAGAAAATACCCCTTAAGGTGAAAGGTAAATTTTATAGAACAGTTGTAAGGTTAGCAATGCTCTATGGAAGTGAATGTTGGGCACCAAGGGAGTAACATCTTCATAAATGAATGTGGCAGAGATGAGAATGTTAAGATGGATGTGTGGCCATACAAGGTTGGACAAAACTAAGAATGATCACATTCGAGAGAAAGTCCACGTTGCGGAAGTTAGTGATAAAGTGAGATAAGGTAGACTTTGATTGTATGTGCATGTTTTATGGAGGTCTCCACATGTGGCGGTTTGTAAGTGTGAGAACTTGATGGTTGAGGGGCTAAGAAAAGTCAAGGGAGACCTAAGACTGTTTGGAATGAGGTAATAACTAGAGATTTACGAGTCTTAGATATCGATGCGGATTTGGTTTGAATGAATCCCACATCGGATAGGAGTAGGGAGATAATAAGATTTATAAGGCTGGGCAATCCTCACCTATCAACTCAAGTTTTCAGGTGAGTTAGGCCCAGATTCTTAACATGGTATAAGAGCCTACTTTCTCCACCGATGTTGGGACGATGGCCCGAAATGAACGATAATGGCCCGAAATAGGCTGCCCGTGGTGGGCCTTGCACCCAAAATGGGTGACCTCCTACAGAGTAACTGCCGATGTCATGCTTCAGACGATGATTCTGGGCATGAGGAGGGTGTGAAGGAATCCCATATTGGATAGGAGTATGGAGATAATAAGATTTATAAGGCTGTGCAATCCTCACCTGTCAATTTGGGTTTTCAGATGAGTTATACCCAGATTCTTAACATGTTTCATAACGAACTTGAATGGAGACGTAAAATCTGTATCGTGGAAAGTACTTAGGCTTGTGATGACCATTATTGTTATATTTGGTGAGATTAACTATTGGAGAATCTATACAATCAATCCCAATTTATTTGGGACTAAGGCTTGTTATTGTAAAAATTTGTTGTGAATGACACTTTAACAAATACCAAATTCTCTCATTTCTTTTCTTAGGTTAAAAAATTTTAGAGTTATTTATTTGATTAGTATTTTTTCAAATATTTCATTAATTAGAATTTCGAGCCACATAATATGTAATTTTAATGGCTTCAACAAACTCCACTCAAAGGTTAGTAGATTAGTTTTAAATGTCAAAATTTGCTCCACCAGAGAAAATATATATGCCTCATACTCGTTTATTTTTTTTTAAAAAAAAAATAGAGCTTCATACTTAACTTATATCTACTCCAATTTTAAAATAAAAGAGAAACTTTTATTGTGCACAATTTTCAAAAAAACACCAAATATTTCTTAACTTTTCATGCTTATTGCTTCCATTAAATTAGAGAGCTTTTGGTAGAAAGAGAAGAGATTATGTGATGTGATGATGTCATTAAAAGATAGAATAAGATAGAGATTTTTTTTTAGTAAAATAGAAGTTTATATAATTTAATCAAAAGTTGATCAATAATAAACGAAAGGGGAATCGACTCCCAAACTCCAAGGCCTGTCAAGGAATGTGATTGAATTGCCAAACTGTGAGCAACCGTATTTACAAACCGATACATAAAACGGCATTTAACATTGACAATTTTAGAAATTAAAAATTTACAATCAGAAACGATCAAGTCAAAAGATGAATCATCCTGACTATGCACATAAGCAATAATCTTTATCGCTAATAGAGAATCAGATTCCAATATTACTGAATTTCACCCTTTAATTTTGATCCAGCTCAGAGCTTCTCTTAAAGAGAGAATTTCTACGTGTAATACACTAAAATGACATTGTCATACCAATGTTCTAACAAAACTCCTCTGATTATTCCTACACACCATACCATCACCCACTTTTGACCCATCATTCCGCAAGGAAGCATCAACATTAATTTTCAGTTTACCTGGTAGAAGATGAACCCAACTTCAATTAGTAAGACCAGTACATACTGAAGACACTCCTAGCCTGAATCTACTAGCTGTCCATTCCTAAAGAACACACTTAGACATCTGAATAACACCCATGGGAGCAATATTGTGATGACTCCAAACTCTTTGATTTCTTATAGACCAAATATAGCATAAAGTCATCAATATTTCCTCCGCTACAACCATCGTAGCCGTTTGAAAAAGGTTCTCCAACCACGATCGCCAAGAATTGACCCTAGAGAATTGCCAACCCACACTCGATATCATCCAAACCGTCCTAGCAAAAGGACATTGCACAAAAAGGTGCAACAAAGACTCCTCATTCCCATGGCACATAGGGCATATATTATCAACATCCACTCTACGCATCCTTAAAATCTATAAACAAGGGAGAACTTTGTGGAATAGATGCCAACCAAAATTAAAAACCTTAGGAGGCACTTTACAATGCCATAATTTCTTCCATAGCAAAGGAGATGACACTTGAAGTCCTGAGTTCTAAATATGACGATATTTACTTCTAACCGAATAAGCACCATTCAAATCAAATTTTCAAAATAATTTATCTTCAACACGTATATTTTGCAACATACTTGACAACACAAAAGCCTTATCCTGCTAATTTAAAATATTATTCAACAAAGGCACATTCTACTTCTCACCTACAATTAGCTCAGAGACTTTAGAAATATTCACCATGACTGGTTGCTTTAAACTCACATATGAATTATCATCATGAGGAAGCCAAAGATTCCCCCATATCAAATTTGCCTCCTTATTACCACTATGATAGTAAATTCTTGACTTGATCAGATCACGAGTCTCCCAAATGCTCATCCACAAATAACTTGGATTTGAAACCAAATGAACATCCAAAAAACTGACCTTAAGAAAAATAACGAGCTTTTGAAATTCGAGTAACAAGAGAATTCAGCTTGACCATAATATTCCACCCTTGCTTTTCCAGTAAAGCCAAGTTAAAATCATAAAGACGCTTAAAACTTATGCCACCAAAGCTCTTAGGAGAAGCCATACGATCCCAAGCTATCCAATGAATGCCTTTACCATTAACACCTCTTATTCCCACTAGAATTTGTTCATTATTCCTTCAATCTCATAATAAAAAGTTTTTGGAATAAGAAAGAGGATTATAACATAAGTAGGCAATGCCTGTAGAACCGTTTTCAATAAAATTTCTTTCTCTGCTCTAGATAACATGACAGATCTCCATGAACTTAATTTCTTCCAAACTCGATCCTTCAAAAACTGAAATACATCCTTTTTATTCCTTTTAATATGCGATGGTAGCCCCAAATAAGTACCAAGAGATTCTTTTTCCTCCACACCCAAACCCTACAAACAGATTTTCTTACTTCACCTGAAGTGTTAGCACTAAAAGTAATAGAGGACTTTAGAAGACTAATTTCTTGACTAGAAGCACATTCATAAGCTGCCAATACATTTTTCAAAATGTAAGCTTTCGCCTTATTACCCTTTATAAATATCAAACTATCATTTGCAAAAAACAAATAGGAAATAACTGGTCCTCCTCTTAAAGCCCTACTACCATGTAATATCCCGAATCCATTCTATTTCGAAATCATTCGAGATAAACCTTTAGTACAAATAATATAAAGATAAGGAGAAAATAGCTCACCTTGAGGAAGCCTTCTGGTTGGATATATCAGACCAAGCTGTTTGCCATTCTGAAGAATCCAGTACAAAACTGTAGATAGACATTGATAAACTAGACCAATCCCAGTAGTAGGAAAACCAAATTGAGTGAGCATATCTCTTACAAAAGACCATTCCACGTTGTCATAGGCTTTACTAATATCCATTTTAATTGCAACTGAAAATTCTCTCCCCCTAGTTCGCTGAGGATAACTATGCATAACTTCAAAAGCCAAAATACAATTATCTTGAATATTTTTGCCAAGAATACAAGTACTCTGGCTTTCAGATATCAACTTGGGAAGAATATACTTCAATCTACTGGCAATCATCTTCGTCAAAATTTTAAAAACCACATTGTAAAGAGCAATTGGTCTCAAATCCCCCATAGATTCCGGATAAGCTTTTTATGAGATTAATACATGTGCAGTTTCGTTTAAAGAGATAGGAAATGTACCTAAATTCAAATAACTAAGACAAGCCAAAGAAATGTCAGAACCCACTACATCCCAATATTGCTGATAAAACCCCAAGTTGAAACCGTCTAAACCAAGAGATTTGTCAGGTTGCATAGAAAAAACTGCACTCTTAACTTTGTCATCAGAATAAAGTTGTAATAACATATTGCAATCCTCCACAGAAACCAAAGATGGGATACAATCCAATACAGAAGCAGAATCACATTGTTTTGTCTGATGCCATTAAAATAATCAAGAAGCATTACCTATTCCAAATTTGAATCCTAGGTCTGCCAAATCCCTCTTTCATCCTTCAGCTACAAAATTTGATTTGTTTTTTTTCCTAACATTTGCTACAGAGTGGAAAATCGTGTATTACAATCTGCTTCTCTCAACCAAAAGGTTTTTGCCTACTGCTTCCAATAGACCTCACGTTGGCAACGCAGAACATGATACTGTTGTTTAGTTCTCTTAAAGTGCTCCATATCAGCTTGGTGATTAGAACCCCGCAGTAGCGTTAAAGCATCCAGTTCTGCCCTGAACTTCCTTTTAAAATCCTTTCCCTAGTTTAATAAAATGTTAGCACAAGCCTCCAATCTAAGAACAAGATCTAAACTTGCAGAATTAGCCCAGCTTTGAATGACTAACTCGCGGCAAACCACTTTTCTACCCCAACTATTTTCAAATCGAAAGCGAAGAACTTGACCTCTTAGGACAAAACAACGCATCTCGAGAGAAATAGGTAAATTGTCAAAGGAAGAAATTTGGAGAACCGAACCTTTAGAATGAGGAAAACGGATATGCCAATCACAATTCGTCAATATTATGTCCAACTTTCCTCAACAAAATCATCTCTCTCCTACCATACTCCCAAATAAACTGATAACAATAGCCTTACTAAAGATTGAAATGGGATTCTTTACACGTAGAAATAGAGGGAAGGGGTAGTGGATGCACTAGCCATCTTCAAGTCAAAAAGTTTTTTTAAATTTGGTCTAAATATTTTACCAAGTTTTAATGTTTTTCTTCAAAATATAATTTTTTTTTTAATTCTGCTACTAGATTTTTGAAAATTTTTGCCCCAACTCAAAATTTCTGACATTGCCACAATTAAATGAAAATATTGGAGGGAGAAAATTTAATATATGATTAATCTTAATTAATCTCGATTAACTATTAATCTAAAGAACTTTCGATGATTGATATGAATTATGAATGAATATATGCTTTGATCATTTAGGGGGGAAAAAGGGAAAAACACAAACACATGAGGAGGAAAATGTGCCACAACATTTGAGATTCATTACTTTTTAATCGCCTCCAAAACCACCAAATTTGCAACGTGTCCATATTACAAGTAGAAATTGTGAAAAGTCATTTTCTGCATACACCACCAGAATCTTTTTCTACAACCTGTGATTGATTAGCTATTAACCTCCACTAATCTTCAATTACCAAAATAATAAATTTTCTTTTTTGGGCTTTAAATGCCTGTCTGAGATCAATCAATTTCCAATCTTGCATATTGACCCTGTAACTTTTCCATTTGATCTTGTAGGGTCAATTTTTTCCCGATTTTTCCACATTATCTTCCCAATGAGATTTTTATTAACAATACAATCTTTTCACATGTTTAACATTTTCAATTGTAAATGCATACATCCATCATACAATACAAACACCAATCTTTTGTTTTTTCACAATCCTTGTATTGTCAGTTTTAGATTCCAACATACGGGTCATCGAAAGAAAATCATTAATATTTTCAGAAAGGTACAAACTTTAACAAAATCTATCACTTGGGTCCCCTCATCTTCGAACTCTATCCCACAGTTCGTGGCTAATTGAAAGATTTTGTTGAAGTTCATAACTAAATTGATACAAGACATTAAAAAAAGGGGGTAAATCGATAATCATGCGGAAGTTCAGGATATATTTTGAGCCTTATTCCTTTCAATCTTGCCCTGTAGAATTCACTGACCGTACAAGCATCAAAATCCAATATTTTCAGAAATATAGGTCCACAATAATCATGAGCCATCCAAATATTGCAATCAGAGACAGAGTACTATGCTGTTCTCAAATCAGTTATCAATCATATTAAAAAAGATATACTTCAAATGGATAACAGAATTTTCCTCATTCATGAAAGTATTCTGTTTGATTGGAGGACTCCAATTCAACTTACAAACTTTAAACTAAAGATTCGATATATCGTTCAACATTGAGCATTTTTCTTCCGATTCTCTACGACTAACTCCAGGTTTTCGTTGCAGAGACAGAAGCAATCGGAATAAATTCCAACAAGAATAACCCAATTATGGTTTTGCTTCCCTCTTTTTTGTTCTAAAGAGAATTTACTTGAAGAAATGAAGTACCTGTAACTTTTGAGCTATTGGAAGATGCAAATGTTCTACAAGGCAAGATTTTTTTAACTTTGTAAGAAATTGTCTGTACAATGTCCTGCAAGCATAGACTGAAGCAAATAAGGGGAAAAAAAATTCCATCTTCGAAGAACAAAACAAAGATATTCTGATTTCTTGCTATAAAATACATACCACATATTATGTGATGTATCGAGTTATCTTCATCCACCTGGAGTAGTGACAATCAGAATCAATCATTTTCTTTTGGTGAAGTTGCTCTCAACCTGCCATTAACTTGCAGATTCCAGATAAAGAAATTTTTACTGCATGGAAACAAAAGATAATGCCCCCACAACCCTCTTGAATCTTATGTAGACCCCCTTACCATAGCCAATTTGCCATTGCAAAAGAAAGTACTGATGCAAATTGGCATTGGGGTCTATTGGCTATATTGAAAAATGAGAACCCAGCATAAAAGGGACTACTCAAAACAGATAACAGTATACTTATTGTTGGTTTAATGCTCCAGCACACAGCAACCAACTTGATTGTAGATCCCTATTATCGAAGCAAACCAATTAAATGCCTTTTTCCTAGCATCTGGTAATGTAATTTTCGGCAAGATCAGCAAAAAGCTGTGTGTCTTCCACTGAAGATAAAAATATAGAGTTGACAATTAATATCATATCACAGGGCACTTCAAAAGAGGGAAGTAAGGAAGATATATGAAAATACAGAACAAAGAAGAGGAAAAAGGCATGAAGGAAGAGAGGAAGGGGCAGGGAGGGGCCATCTGGTGCAACAGGCTATCCAGTCTCAAAACAATAATGCCATTTGGTTTTCTGAAAGGCCACCGTATCTAAACCAAAAGCTATCAGATACAAAATGCAGACTTGTTAGAACCATGCCTTAAATTTGAGATGCTTTCTTTACCATACTAAGACATTTCAATAAAAATAGTAAAAGAAAAGGGCTAACAGTGTTCCACATAGGCATGCAGATCCGTTGCTTTACCAAGTTACAATTTTGACCTTTTTTTTTTCCAGGCACAAGCCTTCTCTTTGGCCCTTTGCTATATAGTCTTTCCGTTATTCAACTGAAAGGTTAGCTATGTGTCGTACAATCTCCATCCCAGTATCAAAAATATTTGTTTTGTTATTATTTCTTTGATACAATTTCTAGAAAAGTTTCTCAACAAGATTGCTAATAGTTCCTGTTTTCAAGTCTATGATAAATAAAAATGAATAAAGAAACGGAATAAGGAAAGACTTCATCCCAGTTATGCTTTGCCGAAAATTCAAAATGGTGCTTTGTCCATTCATAGACATTAATGTTAATTTTGTCCTACAGATTAATGTGTCAAGATGTCATATTATTTCTAGTGCTACAGCTGAAATACACAGCATATCTAGCGCCCTGTAACAAACTCAAACTACACTGCCAAATGCCAAAATGACAATAAAATATACAGTAGATTGACTAAGAAGTAGATTTTTCATCACCTGATGTTGTCTAACAGTCCCCTTCAACATATGCTGTAAATCCAATGGTTGTGCAGACATCATCGATTGTTCTGGAGAAGCGTGAAGGCATGCATCATTTTTGTGAAATTGGAACACAACGCTTGAATACACGAACGAGAGTGCTCCTAGCAACTGAGGCACTTATCGGAGATGTCTGCCAAAATATTTTTGACACGAATACTACAACTGACTATGTTTTCTGTCCAGTTTCTTCTTGTATTCAATACGATATGATACGGCAAGAATGAACAAGTGAGCCACCACTGATCAAATTAACAGCTAAAGAGTTATAGAATCTAAGTTGTAGCTCCAAAATCAACTTTCAACAAGTATCCGAAACTTTACTCTCCTCTTAACACTACCCATTCTATCATATCCAATGCCTATCTTGCTGTGCATCAACTTCAAGGCCAGGTCTGCATTGCCTGTTTTCCTCAAGGCATTGATTAGAACAGTACGAATTCTTCCGGGTATTTCTCTGCCCCTATCAACAATCCCATCAGCCAATTTGCAGGCCTCCTTTATACGGCCTGCTTTACAGAGTACATTAAGCATATCCTCAAAAGCCGTCTCAGGAATAACACCCATCGGTGCTAGCTCATCCAAAATCTTGCAAGCTCGGGCGACCTTGCCAGATAGACAGAGCCCAGTCGATAAAGCCCTGAAAGCAGCAGGAGTTGGTGTGATACCCTTGTCAATCATTACATCCCACAGCCTCAAAGCCTCTTCATTTCTATGTTCTCTGAATAATCCACTTATGACTATTGTATATGTATAAACTGTCTGATTGCAGCCTTCAACTTCCATTCTATTAAAGATTGCTAATGCCTCATCAATCTTACCGTCCTTTGCAAGGGCATCAATAAGAGCATTGTAACAATATGAATCTGGTGGGCATTGTCTCTTTATCATGTCTTCAAAAAGTTTCTCAGCTTCATCTACCCTTCCCAACTTTCCAAAACCATCTATGAGAGTAGAATAAAACATGGTATTGACTCCTACTCCATTGCTTCTGCAAAACTCCATATATTCCATAGCCTCATCCACTCTTCCATGCTTACACAAACCATTAACAATGACCCCATAAGTCACTTCATCAGGTTCAAGCCCTTCTCTTTTCAACCTCTCAAAGAGCAACAAAGCCTCTCTGATATTACCACATTTTGCATTTGAGTCGATTAAAGCTGTATAGATCGCGACATTTGCTTTGCAACCCTTCCCTATCATATTCTCAAAAACAGTATATCCTTCCACTCGTTTCCCTTCTTTACATAGCCCTCCAATCACCAAACTATAAACATGTGGTGGAATTTCCAAACCTTTCTCCTCCATTTCATGGTAAAGACCTAAACAAGAATCGAAATCTCCATCTGCATAACAAGCCTGAATTAAAGTCATATAAGTAATCTTGTCAGGTGCCACATTTCTTGACTCCATAGATCTTAATTTCTCAAATGCTTTATGGACTTTCCCCACTTCACAATACCCTTTAATCATTATATTATATGTAACAACATCTGGTCCAATTTTTCCACTCTCCATAACCTCAAAAACCCGTTCAGCAGATTCAATAAACTTAGAATAAACCAAACCATTAAGCAGAAAGTTATAGGTAAACAAACTTGGTTCAATCCCATTATCCTTCATTTTACGCCACACCCATAATAGCTCCTCTACCATTCCCAAACTTCCAAATCTCTTGATCAAAGAATTCGCCGAATGAACATTCATTAAAAACCCCATTTCTCTAAACTTACTAAACACGAACTTAACTCTATCAAAATCACCATTTATAGCCAAAGCATCAATCAAAGAAGCATAACTTTCAAGATTATGAATGTACTTTTCTTGCTTACCTGCCCAAGTGAAGAACCTGAAAGCAACATCAGGATTTCTCTGCAACTCCACGGACCTCAAAACAAAGGAGACGAAACTTGGTGATAACTTGATCAAGAACTTGTGACAAAAAGATTCCAACTTTGATTCCATATCCGAAGACCCATCCAAAAGATCAAGAATTTGGCGAACCCAAGGAGAAGGTTCTAGGTTTTTATGAGTGGTGCTTGAGACTACATCAGATAAATCAATCAAAGGGTTTATCCATTCTGGAGGTGGAAGAGAACTGGGCGTGTAAACCCATCTGGGATTTGAAATGAAGCTGGTAGTGGGACACATAAACCCACCAATGTTGCAAGGAAAGGGAGGTTTAGACGAATAAAGGATCGCAGTTGCAGAGAGAGGATAGGAAGCTCTCAGTAAGATTCTTCTCATCGGGGATTTTTGGTTCCGAATGTAAACCTCTTGGAAAAAGAGGGAGCTTTATGTAAAAAATCGTGTTTTAAACTCAAATGCGAATGTAAAAAGTCGTGTTTTTTTTTTTTTCACATTGATTGTATTGCGTTCAAATATTACAAGATAATAAAAGTTCTTAAGTATAAACATTGCTACGAAAGCTCACATCTAATACGGCCCTAGCAAGCTTATGCGCCAGTACATTGTTATTTCTCGATATATAAGCACAAAAAACATTTGAAACCTATGCAAGAATCCTTTTAATATCAAGCATAATGTCCATAACTTGATGCTGAACTCTCTGTTTATCATGAATAGCCTCAACCACAGCTTGAGAGTCTGTTTCAACTATACAGTTGCTCCATCCTTTTTCCTTGACCATCTCCAAAGCACTACGAACAGCCAATGCCTCCAGAATCAACGGGTCTCGCATAGAAGATAAGTGTTTAATCCGCCAATCTAAAATAGTACCATGACAATCTCTGACCACAATTCCCAGAGTCGTGTTTTAATTCTTAGAGTGATTTATAATTTCATAATTTTACGTTTATATTAGGTACAAATCTAATTTCATAATTTATAATTTTATATTAAGCACAAAACTAAATTGGTTTTCCCCCTCCCCCAAAAAAAAATAAAAATAAAATAAAGCTATGTTAGTGTAAACAAAATTGAAATTGAAATACCATTTCGAAGAAGGTGTCATATTTTCATTTTTAGAAATAATGAGATAATAATAGTTTAATATGAAAAAATAAATAAAATTTACTATTAATAAATAATTATCCTTTAAATTTTGAAAAGAATAAAATTGAAGCAATTAAAAAATCTCCATTTGATAATTCATGTTTTGGCTCATTAATTCATGATTATGGGCTAAATGTTGATTCCTTCATATAAATATAATTTATATGAATTCGTTTGTACTGAGTTGTAACTTGAGCAAGTAATTTTTATTTTTTATTTTAATAAAAAAAACTAAGAAATTAAATAATTCTTATAACTGGATTAAGTGATATAATTAACATTAGTGTAAGAGTCAGAAAAAAAGGGATTATTTATCCCTTTTATATTATTAAATTTGCCATGTAGTATGATCAAAAGAAAATTAGGAGGGTTAACGTACCACTTCCTATAAAAAAAATAAAAATAAAAATATCTCCAATAATTTTTATAAAATTTACTGAAAACTGTGAAAGAAAAAAAACTAATTAACTGCTTACAATCATAAATTAAAATTACAGACCTAAAATATGAATTATTAGGCCTTATATATCTCATTTCTTGCACCACCTGTGAACAGTCAGATTCCACTCCAAAATGACAATCAATTCTCTTGTCACGAAGCCATGACAACTCGTCATCTTTGTTCCTAGTAGTAGTATCCATATCATATCATCTTTGCTTCATCATCCCTCAACAAATAAATTTTCCCTAATTTGATTTAGAATTTACTGAATTTTGATTTAAATATATAAGCCAACGCATTTTAAAAAATAATTATAAAATTGATACAATTTTCAAAATAGGAGGGACATTTGTTGAAGGAGAAGGATGTACTGTAGCATTTATTATAGATTTCACGTTAAATATTTTACTATATTATCATCTCATTGATGATCCTAGTCCGATTTTAAATAAACACGCTTTTTAAACTATTTCTAGTGGTAGCGTTTTGTGAAAATTAAATATTAATAAGTTTTATTTAAATTAAATATGAATATTTTGACCACTTAAAAATTATTACCATTTTTAAATATTAAGTTTAGTAAAATTTCACTATTTAAAAAAAATATTAAAAATTTTACTATTTAGCACAAACTTATGAAAGTTTTTTTATATATAAAACTGATGAGAGAAATTAAAATCTTATCAAGATTCTAAAATTTGATATTAAATTTAGAATTTTTTATAATCTCATAATAAAATGAAATAAAATTTAAATATTATTGATGAAAAATATTTTGTAATTTAAAGAAAAATAGAAACCTTTTAAACATAGCTTGTAAGCTGTAAAAAATAAAAAAGGGGGAAATGAGAAAGCTCTAGTTGATTTCTTCTTGCTCTATCCGTGCGGTTGTTTTGAGGACAGAAACTAATATGGAACTCTTACACTGTATGTATTTAGGATTATATATGAATTGATTACCTGATTCTTTAAAACTTTGCATCAATGGCTTCTCTTAGCTCCATCACACCTCACAATCACAAACCCGTCAAACTATCCCATAAACCTAACACCTCTTCTTGTCCCCATAAAGATCTTCTCTTTATAAAATCCAAACCATTAAAAAGTTATCTTCTTTCAACAAAATACAGAAAAAGATCGGTAGCAGTTGGATCTCTAACCGAGGACAGGGAAGTGGTTCCTGTAAAGAAGGATGGATCTTTGAAGAAACAGGAGAACCCTTTATTGTTTCACGAGTCTAATGATTCTGAGGATGTTTCTAGCAAAGGAAATGGAGAAGATGATGGGAATAATGATGAAGAGAAGTTCATGAGTAGAGCTATTAATGCTAGTATTGTTTTGGGTTTTGGGACTCTTGCTGTTACTAAGTTGCTCACTATAGATCATGATTATTGGCATGTAAGTGATGATTTCTTAAATTCAAGTTCTAGTCTTTATGGTTTTATCTTGCTTGAGGATGACATATAGGTCTAAGGGCTTTACTATTTGCAATTTTAGATTTTCTTTTATCTTTTATGGTTAATTTTCCTTTTCATTGCGCTGATATTTGCTACTAGGTATTCAATTTTGCCAATTTTTCATATAGAGTTTTATAATGGTTGAGATTTTATGATATCTTCTTGACCTGATTATTATATTCAGACATTAGTATTGGTGAAAAATAGGAAAGCTAGGATATTTGATTGAACAGAGTTGCCATTTTAGAATTTAGTTTTGTTATTAGGATTGTTCTTTTAATGATATTCAATTTTCAGGGATGGACCCTTTATGAGGTATTAAGATATGTGCCTGAACACAACTGGGTTGCATATGAACAAGCACTCAAAACAAACCCTGTTTTAGCCAAAATGGCTATTAGTGGAATAGTTTACTCCATTGGAGATTGGATTGCACAAGTAAGTTTCATTTTGGTTTCTTTTGTTTTTTTCTTTTGCTTCAATGCCTTAGCAAGGTTATCAATGTTTTATTCACATTCTGTTCTTACATCCTTTTGAATATGCAGTGCTATGAAGGAAAACCGATTTTTGAGTTTGACCGGACACGCATGTTTAGATCTGGCCTTGTTGGGTTTACACTTCACGGATCGCTTTCTCATTATTACTACCAATTCTGTGAGGTACTTATGATGGTTCATATTCAATGACGGTTATTGTTTTTTACTTGTAGTTTTATGTGGGTTACTAAGCTTAGTTTACAATAATCTAGGCTCTTTTTCCTTTTGAAGATTGGTGGGTTGTCCCTGCCAAAGTTGCCTTTGACCAAACAGTGTGGGCAGCAGTTTGGAACAGCATCTATTTTGCCACATTGGGTTTCCTTCGATTGGAGTCACCTGCCAATATTTTCAGTGAATTGACGGCAACATTTTGGCCTATGTTGACCGTAAGAACTCCTTGAATTTTCTCTTATACAAATTCTGAATCCATTTCGCATGATGATAATGTAGTTTATAATATTGAGATTACTTTTGCCAAACAAAGTATGCATAAATTTTTCTGATTCATTGATCTTTGGTTGCAAACTGTTTTTGGCAGGCGGGATGGAAGCTATGGCCATTTGCTCACTTGATTACATATGGTGTTATCCCGGTTGAGCAAAGACTTCTTTGGGTGGACTGTGTGGAACTAATCTGGGTCACCATACTCTCTACGTAAGCATCTATTTTTATTAACTGTGTGGTTATTTCTGGGTATTTTTTTCTATGCACTTCTGGTGGTGTGGGTTTTGAATTCAACTTCTGAAAATAAGGGATCATGATTCATCACATAAATAAGGGGAAAATGATGAAGTTTTGCTAATGCTTCTTACATTTGCTGAAATGTTTCGGTAGTTCTTATCAATTAATGTTTCTTTTTGGTTGGCTATCTATCTAGTTATTCGAATGAGAAATCGGAATCTCGAGCTTCTGAAGCAACATCGGGAGGATCAAACTCCACTGCTTCGAAAAATCCATCTGAGGTGCGTTACAAGTATACTTCCTTTTGGAATTCTTTCCTTGCATTCATAAACAGTATATTGAAAACTCACTTAGCTTTTGGACATCTAGAGCTTGAAAGTGCCATTCTTATTTTGAACCTAGTAGCTGGACCTATTTGATATGGCCTTGGAAAAAGAAAAATGCAGAGCTTGATTTCTGATGCAATGTTTATGTTCATGCTGTCCTGCATCTGATTTTGCTATAAATTAATGGGAAGTGTAAAAATCATTTAAAAATAATGCATTTTGATTGTATAGTGTTGAATACCATGACATAGTAATTGTGGGGTAAATCGAACTTATTTTCGTTTGCATCAAATATGAAAAATTAAACTTCCAAATGAATTCCAGTTCATTTGTACCACTTGACGATCTCCTTCAATTCTACAGGAAGAGATATCCAACAGTGAAAATGATAACTTTCTAGTAAATAAATATATGTGCATGCTTAAAAAGTTATGAAATTCGCTCATCTTTCAATGTCATTTTGCAGGAGTAAATAGAAGGTCATGTAACTTAATGGGATCTCTCTGCTTTCTCAAAGCTAAACATATTTCTGGAATGGACTTGTGGAAAGGATATTCAGATTATGGGGCAGAGTATGGTGGCAACTGGCAAAAATTGCTTATCTATTTATTTTTATGTTTATAAATATATTGAAATGTATATGAAGCACAGAGGAATTACTTGAAAGAAGAAACTATAGTTATAGTATACCTTGTCAATTGTATAAGCTTTTTTAATCCAATTTTACATGAAATTTCCACATTGTATTTTTTATTTTTCAAATAGTGAAAAAATAAAATCCTTTTTTTATTGTAATGATATATGGGGAAAAAGCAAATACTTCTTGGCAATTCCAATTATTGCCTTTATCTTCATTATAATAATTAACATAAAATTGGTGATTGAAATTGAGTGAGAGATAAAGATGTAAAAATGACTTAAGGGAACATATTTCAGGCAACTTGTTATAAGTTAATTTCCAAGCTTATCGTATCAAATTACTCCATGAATATTGTGAAGAAGATTCAATTTCAGCCTCCTAATTTGTATGCCATGCTCAATTTGGCCATATTTTTTCAACCTTCTTTGCCAATTTAGGTTACAATTAGGCCTATTTTTTAGCCAGTTACTTGTCTGTTATGCTTACTACAGAATTATTTAAAGGGAGCACATCACCTCTAGCCAAAACTGCTGGAGATTTGGTCATGAGAGTTCGAATTTGAATATTGTAATGGATTCAAATTGTAATTGGGTTCATAAATGGTTGTCATTAGAATAGAATTAAAATTTGTAACTACTCTTATGGTGGCTATATCTCTGTAAAAAAATTATTTGAAGGGGCAAATTGGCCCAAAAGGGGATAAGAATGATTATGACAAACATATTCAGGGACCAAAATGAAATTTATTCCAAATTTGTAATTTGATGCCCAATGTTACTGTTTACTCGGGCAAGTGAGAAAACGCGCGGGATTAGGAACCAACCCGAGAAGGGTAATAATTAAGGAATCAAAAACCCCAGATCCGCAAATCTTGGAACCTACAGATTCCAATCAAAGCTGCAAACTTGCAATCTCTGAAGGCGCAATGGCCAAACTTGTACCACTAGAAGATGAACCAAAGCTGAACAATTCCAGCAAGAAGAAGAGAAATCATGGATCAACCAAGTTCTTTGTTTTTGTTGATTACTTGTTCCTCCTTATTTTCCTTGGATTCCTCTGCTTCATAATTTTCAAGATTGTTGGCGTTTGAGTTTTATCACATTCATTCTTTCTGTTTAATCAGGTGCTTATCTAATCCCGGTTCCAAAGTTTTATTCTTTTTACTAAGGAAATGTGTCGAGGTTTTTACTTTTATGATTACCCAAAACCGATTTGGGTGATGAAAGGTTTAAGTTTCATAACTTTATTACTACTATTATTTTGTTTAATTTGGAGATGCAAGTTTTTATGATTAGGTTCATATATAAGATCTATAGGTTGCGTTGTTAATAACTTAGCATTTGATATAATGACATGGGTTTAATCCGCTGAATCAGCTGAGAGGTAGTTGGGTGTGCATAACTTGAAAGATTAGTTTAATCTTATGCTGGAGAAAGGTGATTAGTTGTAAAAGTTAGGGGAAGTCATAAATAAACTAGAAACAACAAGTGTCCTAGGGTAGTTCAAGTACTATGGGTTCTTGAACCATTATAGTCATGGTCCTCTATGTATTATTATGGAAATGAGATCAATTTCTTTTCTTGCTACGGTTTTTTATTGGCTAAGGTGTTTGTGGTGGTTGTTTTTATTTGTGTTTCACTCATTTCATTTCACCATTCATTTATATGTACATTTTACTAATGCGTAGAGATGCAACCATTTAGCGTAAGTTCTTGCAGCAATTTAGAGACTTTTACCCAAGTGGAGCAAACTATGAGTAAAACTCTTTTGGATTCGCGAGGAACTAAGGATTTTTTTGTGAATTTATTGGCCTTTTGTTTTGTGTTTTTTTTTTTTTTAACACATTTGGGCACAATTAAGGCAATCTTCCATTCCTAGTATAGTATTTTAAAAAAATTAAGCTCATGTCTTCGACTCTTCTTATGTGGGCATATTCATCAAAGAAACTTAAGAATATATGAGGTTGCACGAGTTATATTTTTGGACTTGTGTTTCACTGTAATAGTTCATGGTCAATTTGTCTAGCTTACTTATGTGGAAATGAATTAATGATTTTGCAGGGTACTTTCTGTGAAACCTCCAGATCTCAAGTTTGAAGGTTCTACTCTATAACATTTGTAGGTCTTGGCTATGTTAGATTCAGATTCTTGATTCAACAATATCCTTCTTGATGGTGAGAAGATAATTACATTTTGTGGTGAAAAAGCATGTTTATGCACTTCCAGCTATTAGATGTTGACATTTTGAATGTAAGTTATAACAGATAGAACCTTGCCTGGAATTTTTGGATGAAAATATTTTTGATCTTTTGTTCTAAGTTCTAACCGCTCTCCAATTGAGTCATTTTTACTAGTGTTTAGCTTTCCACAAAAAATATATATTTTTCTTTTCCTGAAAATCGTCTACAAAAAAATATAATTAACTACTGCCAGTTTGTGGCGGCATTAAATGAGATTCTTATCCGTTGGTTGAGGGTATATTTGGTTGGCAATTTCTTGAAATTTTAATTGTGTTTAATTTATGTGATGGAGGGTGGTTATTTGAAATTTGAACCATTACCATCTGTACTACTAAGTGATTTTTTGGCTATTGAAGGAGAGATTTGAGTAATTATATAATCTCCTCGAATTGTCAATTATTGGATTAAATTAGATTAAAGTTTCTGATTAACTTTGCTCTGCAAGTTGTTTTGATGCTTATCAGCATTCATAGCTTGATTGAAAACACATATTTAATTGGAAAAATAAAAACTTTGTTGATGATCCCTTTGGTGACATTTATTAGCTTGATTGAAACATAATTGGTTGAACATAAATAAATTAATAAATAAAAGTGATCATATAGTTAGCCTTAATGAAACAAAAGGAATTAGTATCCTAGTATAGTCATTAAAGAGGTCTTTATCACCCATTTATAATACTTATGTGTCTAGAATGTCCATTTTAATTCAATCAATCAAGTCCTTTTCATTATAATCATTGATTCTTACTGTTTCTTTTAATTAAACAAATCCTTTGATGGTGCTTTTTGTATTTTCATATTTATTTTGGTACTTTGATGTCTGCGTATTAGCTTTGATTGCTCACGTGCTATTATTTTTTAATTTATAATGATGTGAATTTAACACAAATGGATGACAGATTTTCAGTTACTTCTGAGCATTTAGGAACACAACCCATCATTCAACTCATAGGATCGTGTGATCTACAACCATGTTTAGGATATAACATTCACAGGAACCATGTGTAGGATATAACATTCCTGTTAACAGGAATGAACGAGTCTGTTACATCTATTTGTTGGAATACACATATATACATTGTTCAATTCTTCCATTTCAACCCTTTGACCGTTTCCTGTTCCTTGTTTCTTAACAATAATGTAAGCTTTCCTTGTTTATCAGATTGAGCAGTCAAGTTCTGAGATAGATTGTTTGATATCTTTGATCTGCACTTGCATATGCAAAATTCATTTTCATTTTATTTTATTTTTTCCTTAGGTGAAGTTCATCGAATCGCTGGATCTGCATTTATTATTTAAAATAGCGCTCTTTGCATGTTGAGCTACAAAAGAACATGTTTATTCAATCCATTAGAAGTACAGAACAGACTACAGTCATAGAATGGTACATCCTGAGGAAAAATAAAATAGGGAAGGTCTAAATCTGACTTGGACAAAATGCATCCAACAATATTTATTTTTATCTTAAGGAAAGGAAGCTTAGTAGACTAGACTTCCGTACCATAACAAACTTTTAACTAAAACATAAACCATTTTAAACCTTAATGCATGCCCTTAACATTGATACTAGCAGCTGCTTATTATGAAGCAACACTGAATGCTTATGGATGAGCAGTTTCTGGAATATTGCAAACCCTGCCAGGATTTGGTATGAATGTGTCATCACCGCCACGAACAAAGCTGCCGGTACCGGTATATGGATCAGATGGAGGAAATTGGAGTGATGGTGGAAGGTTTACATGTGGTGGAAGCATCTCTCGTCCGATGCCTTGAATGAGAAAACTCCGGTCAGATATCAACCACTCAGGTTGCTTCACATCTGCATCCTTGGTTTTCTTTGGAATTTTGCGTCCTGCAAGTGCTTCCCCGGATATTGCAAGCAAGATTAACAAAGCAACAAGAGACAGGTTAGTTCTGCAAGCCATTTTAAGAGCAGAAAAGGTGAAATTTTATTGGATTATTTGCTGTTGAACAAGGAAGGAACTTGCCCCTCCTTTTTATAGTTCAGAATCGAGCTAGTTTGGTGAGCTTTTGGCGGTGATTTAGCATCATGATGCATCGTCACTCTACTACTATACGTATCCTGCAGAATAAATGCATAGGGTACTGAGCTTCGAGGTATATAATTTCACTTAAGTTTTTAGTATTTTAGGTGAGTTATAGAGTTATTCTCGATAGAAAAGTCATAAATTTCATATTTTGGAGTATGCAAGTGTCTCTGAACATTGTTGATGTTTCGGACCTTTCCTTAGCTGATGTTGTTTGGACATATAGAGTGCTTAAACTTTAAACTTCTCGATCTTAACCAACATGTGTTGGCATAAGCGGTTTGCTCTTACCCCTCAAGTAAAGGTCGAAAGTTAAATCTTTATGAATGAAGAAATGCCTGTTTGGGAGGACTACACTTTGGTGAGCCTACCCGGTATGAATATTCTTGATAGATGTTGGAACAAATGAAATTTTTGTTGAATTAAATATTTTCAACATAAAGACAAGTAGATAGTCTTAAGATAAGTTAGCATTAGTTGTTATTTTTGAAATTATATTTGATTTCATGATTTTGTTGCTGATATCTCTTTTATTTTTTATCCACTTTGTATCTTTTAGATAGTAAAGCTAGTTTTTTTTTATAAATTCTGAAGTTGCAATGAATGAATTTAAGATGGATTTTCAACCATTTTCTCTTCTTTCCTTTAACTTATCTCTGCTGCTATTTTAATTTTTTGCATCAGAGTTAATTATTCTCTAACATATCTCTGCTGCTATTTTAATTTTTTGCACCAGAATTAATTATGTTTTAACAATAGAATCTGAAAATTTTCTTGATGTTTAACTTAATTACCTGCATTAATTTTTTTTTCCTGTTTCCAACTCTGGCGGCTAATAATTGATCTTGTATTTGATGGGATTTATTGGGCCTCCGCTTTAGGTGCAGACTCATGCAATTAATGTAGAAGCCAGTGTATTTATGTACAGGTTAGATGGGATGATAAAAGAAGAGAATATATCATTTCTTTTAAGTACATTATTTGAGATGAAATTTATCTCATTTTGTCTTCTAAACGAAGAAATTCTGAAATAATCAACATGATGGACAACCTAAATACTTAGAATTTATTTAGATGATTATAATTTAATCTCTTGGCAAATCAAGCAGTTTCTTTTGTCAATGTTTGATTATTTCAGAAAATATTCCCTGTTATTAAGGTTTTGCCCGCTGATAGAATCCGCAGCGGATTTTGCTTTTTATCCTCTGACAGCTGCGGTTGATCATGTTTACCAAATGTCAAAATAATAGAGATTGGCTTCATTCCGCTATCCGTTGCTCTGAACAGTGGAAAGAAACGCCCCCTAAATGTAAAATATTCCCCTTTTTTTAAGTGTAATCTAAGGCTTATGGGACAGATTATAAAAGATTCACAAATTATCAAAATTAATACAAATGAAATTGTTTAAACTACCATTCAAAAAAGAAAAGAAAATGTTTAAACTAAAAAGGGTTATTCAGAAAATAAAAATTAACTGCAATATTGAAATTCAAATTCAGTTTTCCTTGAAATCTCTATATTGTTTTCTTCTTTATCCCAAGTTAATGGGTTTAGTTCCAAAGGATTCATCTTTTTGCCAGACACACCACAAGTTTTAAACTTGTCATAGCAGAATCTGCAACTTTTGAACATGGTCTCACCAGAAATCTAGTTGAATATGTCAGTTCACACATGGGGATTCAGAATGTTGTGCAAAAAATGAAATTCTTACTTCTAATACCACCACAACTATATTGAACTCAATTCATTGTCCCATGTTTTTGCAACATTTCTGTGAGGCATAATTTAACCTGCATAAACACCTAAAACAAAATGCCACCAACCCAGTAATTTTCTGTAAATTTAATGAGGCTCAAAAGACAAAATAATACAGTTTCATCAGCCCCATTTCCAGCAGAAGATACCAAAAAATGAATTATGTATTTGGTCTTTCCTCAGAAAATCTTGGCAGTTGAACGAGCGAGTTCACTCTCGTGACGCCTTCTAAGCCAGACCAGCTTTGATCTTCACTAGCTGCCATTTCCCCATTTCCGTCGACTTCAGTAGCTAATTTTCCATAACTATCGCTTTCTTCTGATGATCGCACGGTGAAATTCCGCTGCAAACATGGCTCGGACTTCTGCCCATCATCTGATTCATTTGCATTACCAGAATGATTACTCTGGAGAGTTGCAGAGGAAAATCCCTGTTCCTCATAATCTGATTCTGAATCCATTTTCCCGTCCAGAAATAAACAAACCACTGCACAATCATCCATCTTTGAAGTGGGGTATTTAAGCTTCCATTCGCGAGCAGCTGAGTCCACCAGAAGTCTTGCAGCTGCTGATCGAGATGGAGCTGACGATACAATCTCAACCACTTCCTCGTTGCTCAAAACATCCCAAACCTGTTAGCATTTAATAATCCATAAAAAATTATGGAAACAGGAATAATAACAGAGCCTCAGAGATGAAAGTCATACCCCGTCTGAAGCAAGAACAATGAACTGATCTTTCTCAGTGAGTAGGCGGTGAGAGAATTCAGGCATAGAGATCACCCCATATTCCTTCAGACAGAAGTCCCCGAATGCCCGTGCCATTGCTAGTCCAGGGGCATCATCAAATGGCAACCAAACTCTCGGTACTTCTGGTTCATCTTGCAACGCAAAGACTCTACCTTTACACCGCTTTATTCTTTCAGCTTCCCCTATAAGCAGTTGGGAATTACAAGAAGTCAAGTCATTTACTGTTCATTTTACAAATACCAACCCAAAAGCAAAAATGCGAATAGCAAATGACCTACTTGGCAAATCGGGTTTCAGATCAACAGTCAATTGGATTGCCACCATAGAATCATTGCTATCTTTTGATCCCATAATCGCGCGAGAATCCCCAATATATCCCATGAAAAGATTGGAGCCCTTGAACCAGAACAAAATTATAAAATAAGATCAAAATTAAATGAATGGAATATGTAGAATATTGGTAGAATATTGGCAATGATAGCTTATAATGCCTGTTTTACTATGGTGACCGCCGTGCTACCGCTGCAGAAGCAGTCCAAACTAGGATGGGACCTCAGCTCTTTGTCCATGGCCTTATAGGACTTTAAGAATGCTTCCCTCCAAACAGAATTCAATTTATCCTCAGCTGAGCCATCTTTCTCAAAATCTCCAACATCTGATTTCTTTGAATTCCTCTTAAAACAGGTTTGACTTGACCCATTTTGTCTTGCCTGATTAGAGTGCAGGAATGACAGTAACTTAATTGGCAGAGCATCTCTCACCTTGCGGGCGACAAGATGGCCGTGAGGACCATGGCCATCAAAAACACCGCAAAAAGTCACATCTTCCGATAAGAAATCCTACAAAGATTCAAATTTTGGCTAAGCAATTAACCCTTCAAATATAATTGAATGCTAATTTCAATATAGAAATGATGATACTCACTTCCCAGACGATCATTGCATCTTGGTTTATGCCCTTGCGACCCTGCTGTGTGAATATACAAGAAGTCCGGCTCTTCCCATTAGAGAAGACCCTGTTAGGTATGGAAGGTAAATGCTGAAGTGAAACTATATGATCAGAGAATGTTCTTTTAGTCTTCTTTTGCCCACAAAGTCCAATCCCCAAGCAAGGAGAGGGAACAGTATCTCCATTACTCTTGCTACTGCAAGTACTCCGATTGCTAGTCGAGACACAAGCCCCCATTTCTTTAGCAGCACAATGAAGGAGACATCCAAACTGTAGGTAATCGGCAGGCTTTCACCCTTTGTAGATGGATCTTAATCTTACCCAAAACTCCAATAATTTGCTAGAATGGTCAACAAAAGAAAATACTTTCTAAATAATGAAGATTCCCACCCATGAACCCAGAAGATCCTTTACACCCTCAATACAGAAAACCAGGATCTTCTAATGATCCCTAGTCAACTATAATCCGTCGGAGCTTAAGCCAATGGACAGCGAAATCAGCTGAACATAAAGAACAGGACATTAGGTAATTGAATATTTTATTTCATATATTTTGCTTAGTAACGCAGGCATGCTTGTTGAAAGCATAGAAAAACTTTCAATAAATCAAACAAAACAAATTTAATAATCTTCCATGTGACCTTCTAATAGAATATGCTTAAAAGGCTGTCCTAATCTTTTGTCTTTGATAAGAATCATATTTGACACATCAGTTGGAGAAATATAATTATGTAATTTAATCCATAGACTAAGCAACTAACAATTAAAAATTGCATACAACAAAAACAAGAAAATCAGGATCGCGTAAACCGAGGAAAAACCAGGAAACAAGTGTCTTGTTTTTTTAAACAAAACAATGTTCATGAACATTATTAGAACAAGATTTTGACTTTCCACAGTTCGTAAGATCTACAAATTAAGATTAAAATCCTTATAATTAGTAAAAGATGTTGGATTAACATTAAAAACAAAACAACATAAAGGAATATGCAGTGGATGATTCTAAAGTTCTTACCTTTAAATTGAGTTCCACAAGAACCATAGAAAGAGCTTAAAACAGAGAGTTAAATTTCTGGTTGATTACCCAGAAAATGCTGGATAAGAAAGCAAACTAGATATGGTCTTTAGGTTTTTCACTTTCCAAAATTTGCAGAAGCCAAACCCAATAAAAGAAATTTGAAAAATAACATGAGCAACATCCCATTTTAAAAATAACATGAGCAACATCCCATTGTAAAAATAGGTAAGTAAATTTCGTAATTTCAAAAAAAGTGAAATCTACAAATGGAGGAAAGAAAGAGAGAGAGAGAGATTGACAAATATATTTGAATTCCAACTTGAGAGAAAAAAGAGAAGAGATAGACAAAGCAGAAACTGAAAAGCAGAAAAGGACGAAAGTAAAGCATGATTTTGTCAAAACAGAATCAAAGATGGACCTTTAAAAGAGAAAACAAAGATGACAAGTAACCATTACGTAATTATCATTAAGAGAAGGAAAAAAACTTAAAAGAAAGAAAAAAAAAAAAGATATGAACTTAAGCTAAAATCTTCATCTACCTGAAAAATGTAGCAAAAGAATAGCACACAGAAAAGAAATTTATCAAATTTTGAAGATTATGAAAACCCATCAATCAGTCTAACAAACACATTTGGTAAAGCAGTATAATGTGGTGAAAGTTTCCAACTTTAGTAACAAAACACACCAAAATTGATAAAGCAAATTAAAAATCATATCTTTTCCTTGATTTTCTCAGTAACCAAACAGAGAGTAGAAACCATTACATCAACTTAAATTCATACATTATTAAGTCTATAAACTATGACTGAGCAATTCACTTACCTCTCAGCTTTAAACAAACAAATTCAAGAACAAAATAACAAAAGAAGAGACCAAAAGAACAACTAAAATCAAAGCCAACACAGAACTGAAAATCAAAACCCAAGAACTGTTCTTTAAGGAAGGAAGGAATTAGTGAAAACAGAAGGGGAAGTGGGTACCTTTGTTCAGAAGAAAGTTTGAAACTTCAAGGATCAGAATGCAAAACCCAGATAGAAAAAGAAAGAAAAAAAAAAAAAAAGGTTACAATGGTTGGACTAGTGAGGTATGGCATTAATTACAAAAGCAAAGCAAAGAGAGAGAAGAGCCCGTGGCCGGCAGTTACTCTCAGCCCAAATGATGGCAGAACGAAAAGTTGAAACGCGCAAAGCTGAGGCGCGTTAATGGCAGATAGGTAAAGGTTAGTTGTTATGGTTATTACTCATCTCAATCACCTTATTTTGTTAGTAGTATTAATCATTTGATTTCTTGTCCAAATTGACATATAGATTCTCTGTTTTTTTCTCTTCTTACTTTCCTATGTTCATTGCATCTGTCCTTTAACCAGATTATTATCATCTGTCAAAAAATAAATTTGCTACTTTCTGATTTTGGAATCTTTATTTTGTTAATCTTATTCAATTTATCTACTCTACATAATAAGTCAATGTTTTCTCTAATATTGAAATTTTAGTTCTAAATATGTATCTTAACGCTGCATCTAACGATTGTTGGTACAACTACATTGAATCATAATTTAATGGTTAATGTTATGTAATTTAGACAATCAATTAAGATTTGAATATCTTTATCGAAAAAAAATTAAAGTTGTTTAAAAAGTTACACTATGGCATCATTTAGCATTTTGATTTATTAAAATACTGAAAACTATTATCAAACACAGTTTAAAAATAAACTCTTGTACTTTCTCACGAACGGTAAGCTCAAGCAGACAAAGCCGACCCTTTTTGAGAGAGATTATAGCTCCTTGCAGTTTTTAAAAAAAAAATTTTTTTATACATGTCCTTAAATTTATAAATAACTATAGGGTACTCATATAACATGGTCCCTCTCATTTTTAAAACTTGTTTTTCGTCACATGAGCTCAAGTTTGTGTGAACAAAGGGAATCCAATCGTTTAATCAAAACAAAGCTTAGCGATAGTAGACGCTCAAATAAATGATTTCTATAATGTTCTAAATGCTAAAGTGAAATATATACACTCAAGCTTTTATAAAATGATGAGAGTAACTATCAGATCATTCACAATACTATGTCTGAATGATAAATTTTTATAGAATCACATATTTCTCAAATTTTTAAAAATGTTCCTTAAAAGTAGGGAAGGCCAAAATAGCGGCCTTAACCATGCCATTACCTCCTCTAAAATTTTGCACAATACCAAAACCATTTTATGCTTTTTCGTACCAAAACCATTTTGTACTTTTTCGATTGTGGATACTTCGACTCTCTTAAGATATTAAGCGAAGAAATTCAATCAACCATAAATAACTAAATATCAAATCAAAGCAATTAGAGCATCTCCAATGCTCAATTCAAGGACAAGATCCACATATATGCCACATTATCCAAGAATTTCCCTAATAAAAAATGGCTTTGACTCCCACAATGCAAAATCCCACATTTCCTCTTTTTTGTTCCAATAATAATTAATATAAGAAATTTACAATTTTATTGATAATACCACATGTTAAAAAAAATGTTGGTGGACACTTAAAAGTAGAAATGGTCAATATAATGGTTTTAATCCACACTCTAGCCTTTTTTAAAGTTTTGTCAGCCACGGTACCAATTACATCTATGCTTTTTTATGATACATGGCGTCCCGAACCTTATGAATGCTCTTATCCGTCCACAGAAATTCTATCCAAATCACAGTCGAAAAATATGTTGAATTTGTCGTTTTTTATCTCTTAAATTGAAAGAAAACCATAACTATATAAAAATTCACACAATAAACACCAATTTTTACAATATGCAACTAAATAATTAAAAATACGCATTGTAAATATTGATTAATTATAATTTATTACTATTAATCCCTTTTCTAAATTATTTCTATTAGTTAATTTGTACCAGCTTGTTCTTGGTATGTTATTTATTTTTTGTCTATCACTGCATTCGAAAATACCAAGAATTTTGTTTTACAGGCAAAGTATATTGAGAAGTAAGAAATGAAATGGTCATAATTATTTTTAATTTAAGGGAAAAAAAAAAGGCATGCCAAACGGACACATATATATTGCCGACAGATGACGTGGCATTAAAAATAAAATAAATTGGAAAAAGAATAGTTTTGCAACATCAAAAAAGGTTTGCAAGTGGAAGTAATAATAATGCCCACAGTCACTTATCCTCCGTGTTAGCTTTGCTGTCTTCTCCCGCCTTTTAAGCCTCAAGGGGCAAAAAGTTAATTGGCCTTACTCGGCCCTTTTTTAAAAGGGCTTATTAAAAAATGATCTTATTAATTAAAATAATTAGAAAGTTAAAAAAAATTTGT